>LR778265.1:55119510-55157652 GCA_902810595.1 Coregonus sp. 'balchen' | reverse complement strand
CTGCCAGAGTACCTTCTTCCATATTTTTGGGGTATTCCCACATCCTTTTGGCGAAACCAAATTGTTTTTTTTATTTTTTTTTTTTAAAACTTGGCTTTTTTTTTTTTGGGCCACTTTTCCATAAAGCCCAGCTCTTGGAGTTACGCTTAAAGTGGTCCATGGACAGATCCCCAAATCTCCGGTGGAGCTTTGCAGCTCCTTCGGGGTTTCTTTGTCTCTTTTTTGCCTTTCTTTTAATCCCCCCTTTTCCGGGGGTGAGTTTTGGAGGGGGCCCCCTCTCTTGGAGGTTTTTTTGGGGTTTCCCTATTCTTTAAATTTTTTTAAAATGGATTTAAGGTGCCCAGGGGATGTTCAAATTCTGATTTTTTTTATAACCCAACCCGACTACTTCTCCAAAAAATTTTGTCCCTACCTTTTGGGGGGCCCCTTGGGTTTTAGGGTGCTGCTTGCTTGGGGTGCCCCTGCTTGGGGTTGCAGCTGGGGCCTTTAGAACAGGTTATATACTGAAATTGACATTTAGATTTTACAAGTGGCTTTTTTAAAAACTAATTAGTGACTTTGAGGTAAGGGTTGCCCCAGATCTTATTTAGGGCTTCATAGAAAAGGGGGGAAAACTATCACGCACCCTTTTCCTGTTTATTTTTTAAAATTTTTTTTGAAACAAGTTTTTCTTTTTATTTCCACCCCAATTTGGACTATTTGGTTGTCCATTACATGAAACCCAAAATACAAACCATTTAAATTACGGGTTTAAAGCAACAATAGGAAAAAGCCAAGGGGGGAATACTTTTGCAAGGCACTGTAACCCACAGAATACGCGGTAAGGACTTTACATGCCCTGAGCTCCGGGTAGAGACGGCGTTGTAACCCCAAGTGGGGGTTCGACCCCCGGACCACCCATACACAAAAAGTATGCACGATGACGTAAGTCTTTTTGGGATAAAAGGTCTGCTAAATGGGATTTTTTATTTTTACATTTTAGTCATTTTAAAACGCTCTTACCCGAGCGACTTACAGTTGTGAGTCAAAATTATTTTCTTTATTTTCATACCCCCGTGGGAAAACGAATCCACAACCCCGACTTGGGAAACACCAGCTCACCAACGAGCTACTCCCCGCCAGCCATTCCCCCCCCCTACCCTGGACAATTGTGCCCCGCCCCATGGGTTCCCGGCGCGGCCGGTAGACAGAGCGGGTTTGAAAAAAGGATCCTTTTGGCAAGTGCAAGCAATCAGTGCCTAAAAACTGGCCCCCTTAGGACAGGGGGAGCCTGCATGTTGATTTTTTTAGACATTTTAATTGCATCGACGCAACAAGATCATAAATTTTACAGCAATTTTATCAGGTAAAATGAATACAAAAACCCCGGAGAGGGGGTTTAAATAAATTTAAAGCCGTTTCCAAATAAAGTCAAGCCGAGGGGGAAAAAATATTTTTAGGGTAAAAAAAAAATTATTCCAAAAAAAAACATGAAAAACCCCAAAAAAAAAAAAAGTGGGGGGGGGTGATTTTTCAAAGATTACGGGGGAAAAAAGAAAATGGGGGATTTCCCCCGGCCGGGAAATTGTCAAATAAAAAAACCAACTGTTTTGGGGTTTTCGGGGGCCAAAATTCCCAAAGTTTTAACCAAAAAAAATTCTTCGTCCAAAGTTTTTTTTTGTAGTGTTTAGGGGGGAAATCGGGGAAAAACCCCTTTTGATTTTTTAAAAAAACCCAAAAACCAAACCCCCCCCCCCAAATTAACCAACACGCCAAATAAACCCAAAGGGGTTTTTTAAAAACCGGGAAACGTTTGGGGTATACGGGAACAACAAAAAGGGGTAAAAAAATTTTTTAGAAAAAAACCCCCCAAAGATTGGTACTTGGGGGGGTTTTTTGGGGGGGGCCCATGAAGGGTGGTGAGGGGGAAAGGGGGTTGGAAAAAAAAGGGGGAGGGGAACGGTTTTAAAGGGGAAAAAAAAAAGTTTGGGGACAAAAAAATTTTTTTTTACAAGACAAAAAAAAAAAGGGGGGGGGGGGGGGGGGGGGGGGGGGGGGGGGGGGTTTTTTTTTTTTTGGGGGGGGGGGGGGGGGGGGGGTTTGGGGGGGGGGGGGGGGGGGGGGGGGAAAAAGGAGAAAAAGTGTTAAAAAAAACCAAGGGGGGGTTTGGAGGAGAAATTTTTGGGGGGAAAAAAAGCCCCCAAGGAGGGGGAAAAACCAAAAAAGGGTTTGTTAAAAGGAAAAGAAAAGGTTTTTGGGGGGGAAAAAAAAAAATTTGTTTTCCAGGGGGGGGGAATTTGGAAAAAATTTTTTAAAACGGGGGGTTTTTTTAAAAAAGGGGGGGTTTGGTTTTTCGAGGTGGGGGGGGACAAAAAAAATTTTTTTTTTTTTTTTTTGGTTAAAATAAAACCCAAGCCCGGGGGGGTTTGGGAAAAACCTTTCCTGTTTTGTTTTTCAAATAAAACGGGGTAAAAACTTTCAAAGGGGGGGACAGCCCCCCCCCCCCCCAATGAAAGAGGGCCCCCCTTTCAAAAAGGAAACCCCAGAGGCTGGGGGTTTTTTTTAAAGGGAGGCGAGAGAAGAAGGGGGGAACCCAAAGTTTTTCGGGATTTTTTTTCCGGCCCCAAAAGACTTTTTTAAAGGGGTTTTCCCCGGGGGAAATGGGGGGAAAAAAGGGGGCCCAAGTTTTCAACCAAAAAATTCCTAAACCCGGCCAAAAACCCAGATTTTATTACCGAAAATCAAAGGGTAACCCAAAGGGGTTTAACCAAAAGGGGCCCCCCGGGGGGGTTTTGTTTTTTTAAAAAACAAGGGGGGTTTTGGGGAACCCCGGGGTTTTTTAAAAAAGGAAACGAAAGGGGGGGGGTTTTTTTCCCGGGGGAAATTTTTTTGGGGGGTTTTTGGGAAAAAGGGAGGGAAAATTTTTGGGTGGGCAAAAATGGGTTTCCAGGGGGATAAAAGGGGGTTTTTGAAAAGGGGATCGGTTTTTTTTAAAAAAAGGGAATATTTTTTTTTGGAGGGGGGTCCGGGTTGTTAGGGAAAAAGGCAGGTTTTTGAACAGGGAATCGGTGGGGGGGGCAGGGGGGGTCATTTTTTTTAAAGGGGGATGGGGTTATTTAAGGGGGAAAAGGTTTTTTTGGGAAAAGGGGGAAAATATGGTTAGGGGAAGGGGAACGGTTTTTATGTAAGGGTTGGGGTTTTGGAAAGGGAAAAGGTTTTTTTAAAGGGTTTTTTATTTTGGCAGGGGGACTTTTTAGTTAAAAAAGGGGTTGATGGGGGGAAAAAAGGGGTTTTTTTTGGGGGTTTTTTTATCAACAAAAACGGGGTTTTAGGGAAAGGGGAATTTCTTTTGGGAAAACAAATCATTGGGGTTTTTGAGATAAAATTGTTATTACAGAAAAAAGGGGTTTTTTTAAAGGGGATTGGGATCTTTTTAAAAAAGGGTTTATTTATTTTTTGGGGGTTTTTAAAAAAAAGAACTCCTTTTTAAAAAGGGAAAAAAAGGTAAAAAAACCACCCTTCCGGGTTCGGGTCCATTTTCCTACAAAGGGGGAAAAGGGGGAAAAGAAAAAAAAAAAAAAGGGGAGAAAAATAAGGAAGAAAAAAAAAACCCCCCGTTTTTTTCTTTTTCCCCCTTCCCCCCTTTATTTCCCCTTTCCCCGTTTTTTTCCCCCCTTTGCCCCCCCCTTTTTTTTTCCCCCCCCCGGGGCCCCCAAAAGTTTTAAAAACAAAAAAGGGAAAACCCAAAGAAACAAAAACCGGGACAAAAAAAAAAAAAAAGGAATTCCCCAAAAGGGGGAAATTTTTAAGAAGGATCAGGTGTGTTATGTGGACAAGGGAGGGATCAGTTGTGGTGTTATGTGGACAGGGAGGATAAGGTGTGTTAGTTTGGAACCAGGGAAAGGATCAGGTGTGTTATGTTGGACAGGGAGGATCAGGGTTGGTTATGTGGACAGGGAATGGATCAGGGTGGTTATGTGGAAGGGAGGGGATCAGGTGTGGTGGTTATGCTTGGACAGGGAGGATCAGGTTGTGTTATGTTGGACAGCGAGGATAAGGGTGTTATGTTGGGAAAGGGAGGATCAGGTGCTTTGTGTTATGATGGACAGACGAAGAGGACAGGTGTGGTATTTGGACAGGGAGGATCAGGGTGTTATGTTAGCAGGAGGATCAGGTGTGGATGTTGGGGACAGATGAGAACACGGTGTGTGTTATGTTAGACAGATGAGAAAGGGTGTGCTAGGTTTAGACGGGAGGTTGAGGTATGCTATGTTAGACAGGAGACTAGGTGTTAGTTTACCGTGGCCCTCTCTGGGTTTCTTGTTGCACATGAATGAATGCAGAGCCCAGCTGCCCTCATCTTCACTGATTGAAAGCAAAAAGGTCAAAGAAAACCACTCCTTCCAGATGGATATGCAAGACTGTCCAGGGTTGTGCCTACAAAGGAGAGAGAGAGAGAGGGAGAGGAAGAGAAGGAGGAGGAGAGAGGAGGGGGACGACAGAGAGGGGAATGAGAGAGAGAGACCAGGAAAGCAAATGCCTATGTTTTCTGATGATTCTGGTGCTCTGTCCTCAACCCAAGGAGGGCCTACAGCAAGCACCTAGATATTCTGCACCAGATTCTGTCAGACTTGGGGCCCGGACAGTGAATCTCCCCTCGTACGACTAAAATGAATGGTTGTTCCAAAAAAAGGTCCAGTTGCCTAGGACCATTAAAAACACATTCATCTAGACACCGTTGCCCTAGAGCACACAAAGAAACTATAACTAACTCGGACCTAAACATCAACAACACAGGCAACTTCCCACAGGCTGTGAACGATCTAAGGAGACCATGGCAAAGAAGGGCCGTTTTGCCATGGATGCAATAATTAAGACTTCTGGATTGGAATTATAATTAAAGACCTTTAAGTCCGGGAGAAAAACTCCAGGGTTGGATGGCATACCAGTCGAGGTTACCAAACTTTTTTTACGTATACTAAGAGGACCGTTATTAGCATGTTTTTAACCACTCCTATGGTAATGGTATAGATTATCTGACACCAAACAAGAGGTCTGATCTCATTATTACTGAAAAAAAGGATACCAGTGGGAAAATATAAAGATCCAGTCCATTTACAAAAAGTTGGAGGGGCCCATTGCACTTCAGTGTTGTTGTGAGTGCAAAAATCCTAGCAAAATGGTATAGCGAATAGAATTTAAAAAGTTATGGCGGATTATTATTCATTCTAATCAGACAGGTTTTTTACATGGAAGAATACATTGGAGATAAATAAGGCAAGTATTGGAAACATTAGAACACTATTGGAAAATATGGGAAACCAGGCCTGTATTATAGAAGTACCTTCGAAAAAGGCATTGATTGAAAGTTGACTGGGGTGTATATATAAAGTGCATGAGCATCAATTTTTGGGAGAATCTCGTCGTATTAAAATGGGTCAAAATATGTATAGTAACCCTAGGTGATTGTAAAATAGTAAATCATGGGCTTTTATTTCTCAGAAAGTTTAAACTGTCAAGAGGAGAGTGAAAACAAGGTGTCCATATCGTGCACAATTTCATTTATTGTGCCATCGAGAGTTAGCTATTAAAAAATCAGAGGATACAATACTATATCAGAGGATTAGAACTACAGGGCTTAAAAACAAAGGTGTCAGTTGTACGGCAGATGATTTCATGTTTCTTTTGATCCAAAAACTAGAATCCCTTTCCACCAGCCTCATAGAGGTCTAGATAATTTTCTAACCTCTATGGATTAAAACCAATTATTGGACAAAGTGTACTATTTATTTACGTAGTGATCACTAAAAAATAAAAAATGTTACAATTACCATGTAGTTACCAATTAAAATGGTCTGATGGTGATGTGGATATACTTCGGAATACATATCCCAAAGGAAATAAATGATCTCACTTTAATAAATTTTAATAGAAAGTTTGCAAAAATAGATAAGATCTTACTACCATGGAAAGGAAAATACCTGTCAATTTGTGGAAAATCACCCCTGATTAACTCTTTAGTATTATCCCAGTTTACCTATTTGCTTATGGGTCTAGGCCTACGCCTAGCAAACAGTTTTTTTAAATTATATGAGAAAAAAATATTCAATTTATTTGGAACGGCAAGCCAGACCAAAATTAAAAGAGCATATTTAATAATGAATATGAATTCGGAGGACAGAAATTATTAAATATTAAAGCATTAGACCTATCACTAAAATCTTCAGTCATCCAAAAGTTATACTTAAATCCGAACTGGTTCTCAAGCAAATTAATAAGATTGTCTCACCCAATGTTCAAGAAAGGCCTTTTTCCCTTTATTCAGATTACAACCTCTCACTTTCAGTTATTTGAAAAGGAAATAATCTCCCAAATGTCACTATTTCTAAAACAAGCCATAGAAAGTTGGTGGCAATTTCAATTTAATCCTCCAGAAAACGACAGAACAAATAATGCAACAAATATGGTGGTTTAAATTCAAATATACTAATTGACAAAAAACCTTTATTTTTTGACAGAATGTTTAAAAAAGGTATAATCTTCGTAAATTATATCATCGGTAGGACTGGTGGAGTTATGTCGCACATGCAGCTAACAAAAACATATGGAAATGTCTGCTTCTACCCAAAAATTACAACCAAATAATTGCAGCCTTACCGCAAAAGTGGAAGAGGAAAGTGGAAGGGGGGAGAAAGTAAGGAACTTGTCTGTCGGCCTTGCATTAAAGAACATAATTGGTTAAGGAAAACTGTGATAAATAAAAAAGTATATCAGTTTCACTTAAGGACCAAAGGATTGACAGCCGTCCCCATATAGATTGCAAAATAGTTGGGAAGAGATCTTTGACGTACCGATCCCATGGCATAGTGTTTATGAACTGACACGCAAAACGACACCGGATTCAAAAATTAGAATCTTTCAATTTAAATTATTATATAAAATTCTTGCTACCAATAGAATGTTATTTATATGGGGGATACAATCTTCCCAGCTCTGCAGATTTTGCTGTGAAGAGACAGAATCATTAGATCATTGTTTTGGTTCTGTCCATTTGTAGCTTGTTTTTGGACACAGGTCCAGGAATGGCTAAAGGATTGCAATATTTACCTGGAACTAACCTTGCAGATAGCATTACTGGGTGATCTGAAAAGTCATAGTCAATCAATCAATAATATAATAATACTTTTAGCAAAAATGTTTATTTTAATTCACAATCTGTAGAAGCAATGAGAATAGAAAGGTTTCAGAACTTTTGTAAAACATCACAGTACGGTTGAAATATATATGGCAAATAGAAATCCTATATGGATGGTGTTAGAGATAGATGGGAGGTATTGAATAGAGTTGAAGGATGGGACTAATAACAAATAACAACAAATAATAAACAAAGATAGCTAATAATGTAAGCATACTGTGTCCATAATAAGTATATAGGTTGTATGTTGGGAGCTTTTGGGAAAGAGCACAGTTAGAAAGATATGGCATATAGAAGCAAAACCGGATGGACATCATGAAAATGATCGGAGAGGTTGAGAGTAGAAGAAGTTCAGGAGCAAAAAATAAATAATATAATTATTGTAAAATTAACTCTGTCCATAAGGTGTAGATAGTAAGTATAGACCGGAAGTAGAGGCCTGGGCATTGTTGTTCACTAATTTACTCCAAGTAGGGAAAGGATGGTGGGGTTGAAAAGTAATAAAGGGGAATATATATATATAAAAATATATATATAAAAAAAACATGGGGGATGGAAGTGATGCAGACAATTACATTGATAGAAGATACAATCTATCTGCAATATTAAGCTGATCCATCCCCCCCCCCCCAAAAAAAGAAGGGCGTTCTACACCATCAAAAGGAACATAAAAATCAACATCCCAATTAGGATCTGGACTAAAAATACTTGAATCAGTTATCGAACCCATTGCCCTCTATGGTTGTAAGGTCTGGGGTCCGCTCACCAACCAATAATTCACAAAATGGGACAAACACCCAATTGAGACTCTGCATGCAGAATTCTGCAAAAATATCCTTTGTGTACAACGCAAAACCCCAAACAATGCATGCAGAGCAGAATTAGGACTATACCCGCTAGTTAGCAAAATCCAGAAAAGAGCTGTTAAATTCGACAACCACCTAAAAGGAGCGATTCCCACACATTCCCCCACAAAGCCCTCACCTACAGAAGATAAACCTAGAGAAGAGTCCCCTCAGCCAGCTGGTTTCTGGGGCTCTGTTCACAAACACAAACAGACCCCACCAGGCCCCAGGACAGGAACACATTTAGATCCAACCAAATTTATGAGAAGCAAAAAGATGACTATTGACACACTGGAAAGAATCACCCCAAACACATAGCAAATTAGAATGCTATCTGGCCCTAAACAGAGAGTACACAGTGGCAGAATACCTGACCACTGTGACTGACCCCAATTAAGGAAAGCTTTGACTATTTACAGCCTTGCTATTGAGAGAGGCCGCCATAGGCAGACTGGCTCTCAAGAGAAGACAGGCTATGAGCACACTGCCCCACAAAATGAGGTGGAAACCTAGCTACACTTCCTAATCTCCTGCCAATGTATGACCACATTAGAGACACATACTCCCCACAGATCACACAGACCCACAAATCATTTGAAAACAAATAAAATCAAACTCCCATATCTGTTAGGCGAAATACCGCAGTGTGCAATCACAGCAGCAAGATTTGTGGCTAGTTGCCATGAGAAAAGGGCAACCAGTGGAGCACAAATATTGTAAATACCACCAATATTTAACTGTTTATTTCTTGTCCCTTTCATACTTCAACTATTTGTACATTGTTACAAACACTGTACATAGTCAATAATATAACATTTCAAATGTCTATATTCTTTAAAACCTTTGTGAGTGTAATGTTTACTGAGTGTTTATTTCCCTTTTGTTTATTGTCTATTCCATTTGCTTTGGGAATGTTAACATATGTTTCCCATGTCAATAAATCCCTTTGAATTTAATTGAGAAAGAGAGGAAAGATAGAGAGAGCGCACCAGAGAATTAGAGAGAGAGAACGAGAGAGAGACCGAGAGAGACAGAGACAGAGAGAGAGAGCGAGAGCGAGACAGAGAAAGAGAGAGAAGGAGAGAGACAGAGAGAGACAGAGAGACAGAGCGAGAGAGAGCGAGAGAGAGCGAGAGAGCGAGTCTGAATGTAAATAACGACAAGACACGAAAATAGTACAAATTGAAACTTATTTTGGAGAAGCAGGAGACACTTTTTGCTGATTTGTATAAAAATGGGAACATAAGCAACCTTATCTTCCACACAGACCATCCCCTGGCATGGCACAGTGCTATTCTAGCACACTACCCCTCTGTTAAGAGGGGGGGTGTTAGCGACGGGTGGAAACTCAGGATACTGGACAACAGGACTCTGAGTCGTCTAATATTAATCTCTATAATCTGGAACCGTTTTGGTTCAAGGCAACCACCAAACAGTTCCAGCTGGACTTTCACCTAATCAAAGAAATAGCTCAGCAGGAGAAGCTCTCCCTTGAGAAAGATACCCCCACCCGAGCGGGTCAGACCAGACCTCTTCATTAAATAACCCCACAGAGCAACCCCAAGCGGAAAGTCAACTTCCCAGCACAGAGTACTACTCCCTCATTGAAATGAAGGATAAATTCACCCAGCTGGAGGTAAGGCAGGTGGAGCTGGAACAGCAGGTGAACACACTCCAGTCAGCACAGACCCAGACAACAGTCCAGCACAACAACACCCCCTTAACTAGACCTGGAGAGCTGCAGGTAGAGAGAGACATGTCTGCACTCTGGACTGTGGTGAGACAACATCAACAGGAGAAAGAGCAGGAGCAGGAGAAGAACAGAGCACTAGAGGAGAGGATCAGAGTGCTGGAGGAGAGGTGAGAACGATGAAGGGTGACATAGAACAACCCATTAGAGAGCTGGCCACCCCCGCAGAGAAGCCAGCAGAACAGCCCACCTCAGATCCTGGCCAAAGTCTCGACACCGCAGCAGAACAGTACACCCTAGACCCTGACCATAGCCTCGACATCACACACAGACAAACAAATGAAGAACCCCAAGCCCAGGGGATCCCAACCCCTCTGAGCAACCCCCCAGTCAGACACCCTGATAGCCCTCATGACGACCCCCCCCACACCCACTGAGGACATACACAAGCCACAGATTGTACTTCTTATGGACCTCAAACGGGAAATACATACAAGAAAATAAACTTTTTCCAAAAACACACAGTGTCTAAACTCTGGTGTCCAAACACCCAGCGCGCCCTAGACCTTCTGTCTGAGGACCGACTAGGATCACCCAGCCACATAATAATACACACAGGCACAAACGACCTGAGAAACACAGCAGGAAAGGGTGGCCTCATCACTCAAGGGAGTGATAGAAAAGCTCCTTCTACTTTCCCCAACGCACAAGTGGTTATCTCAACCCTGTTACCACGAAAAGACTTCCACCCTGCTACCATACAGCGGGTAAACGCAAGTATTTCCCGTGGACTGTGCATCAAAACCAAATGTCTACCTGGCCCACCACTCCACCCTGGACGTGAACAGCCTTTATGACCAGGTCCATCTATACCAAGGCAGCAGTGCCCACCCTTCGCCCGGACCCTAAAGGATATCGCCCTCAACCGCAGACCCAACACCTCACACAGGAGCAACAGATCAACAGACACCCCGCCCAGACCAGCAAGACACTCTCCCAGACCTGTGGGACCCCCCCCCCCCCCAGGACCTACACATAGAGGACCCCCGCAGAGAGGACCTACATCCAGACCACAGCACCATCAACCACATCTACACCCCCACCCCCACCAATTAACTCCCCCCCAAGTCAACCATGCCCACACCCCATTTAGGCCCCCTCAGATCAGACCTATGCCCCTCCTACCCACCCCCAAGCCCACCAATCCCACAAAGAGGGCCTCAACATGAAAGTCACACATACGCCCAGGCCGTGAGCAGGCAACAGGCCCAACACCCACTCTTACACTAGCCCAAGCCAATGGCATGTACCAGATGCTCAGCAGGCTCTGCTCACAATTACTGGCCTGAGGCCAACCACACAACCAACAACATTAGACACTTTATGGAACACAAAGCCTTCACTATTTCATCCTGGAATATCCAAGGCCTGAGGTCATCTGCCTTTGGCCTAAAGAGCAGGAATCTGGACTTCACCAAAGAAATCGGAAATACAGACATTGTCATCCTACAAGAAACATGGTATAGAGGAGACGGACCCACTGGTTGCCCTCTAGGTTACAGAGAGCTGGTAGTCCCATCCACCAAACTACCAGGTGTGAAACAGTGAAGGGACTCAGGGGGTATGCTAATTTGGTATAGAGCAGACCTAACTCACTCTATTAAATTAATCAAAACAGGAACATTTTACATTTGGTTAGAAATTCAAAAGGAAATTATCTCAACTGAGAAAAATGTCCTCCTGTGTGCTACCTATATCCCCCCACTAGAATCCCCATACTTTAATGAAGACAGTTTCTCCATCCTGGAGGGGGAAATCAATCATTTCCAGACCCAGGGACATGTACTAGTCTGTGGCGACCTAAATGCCAGAACTGGAAAGAACCTGACACCCTCAGCACACAGGGGGACAAACACCTACCTGGAGGTGACAGCATTCCCTCCCCCATATGCCCCCCCTAGGCACAACTACGACAACATAACCAACAAAAACGGGTCACGACTCCTGCAGCTCTGTCGCACACTGGGTATGTACATAGTCAATGGTAGGCTTCGAGGGGACTCCTATGGTAGGTACACCTATAGCTCATCTCTTGGCAGTAGTACTGTAGACTACTTTATCACTGACCTCAACCCAGAGTCTCTCAGAGCTTTCACAGTCAGCCCACTGACACCCCTATCAGACCACAGCAAAATCACAGTCTACTTGAACAGAGCAATACTCAATCATGAGGCATCAAAGCCAAAGGAACTGAAAAATATTAAGAAATGCTATAGATGGAAGGAAAGTAGTGTTGAAACCTACCAAAAAACAATTAGGAAACAACAAATTCAATCCATTCTAGACAACTTCCTGGACAAAACGTTCCACTGTAATAGTGAAGGTGTAAACTTGGCAGTAGAAAACCTAAACAGTATATTTGACCTCTCAGCTTCCCTATCAAATCTAAAAATCTCTAACAGAAAACCAAAGAAAAGTAATAACACGGATAAATGGTTTGATGAAGAATGCAAAAACCTAAGAAAGAAATTGAGAAACCTATCCAACCAAAAACATAGAGACCCAGAAAACCTGAGCCTACGCCTTCACTATGGTGAATCACTAAAACAATACAGAAATACACTACGGAAAAAGAAGGAACAGCATGTCAGAAATCAGCTCAATGTAATTGAAGAATCCATAGACTCTAACCACTTCTGGGAAAATTGGAAAACACTAAACAAACAACAACACGAAGAGCTATCTATCCAAAACGGAGATGTATGGGTAAACCACTTCTCCAATCTTTTTGGCCCTATAACAGAGAACAAACAGCAAAAAAAATATACATGATCAAATGCAAATCTTAGAATCAACTATTAAAGACTACCAGAACCCACTGGATTCTCCAATTACATTGAATGAACTACAGGACAAAATACAAACCCTCCAACCCAAAAAGTCCTGTGGTGTTGATGGTATCCTCAATGAAATGATAAAATATACAGACCACAAATTTCAATTAGCTATACTTAAACTCTTTAACATCATCCTTAGCTCTGGCATCTTCCCCAATATTTGGAACCAAGGACTGATCACCCCAATCCACAAAAGTGGAGACAAATTTGACCCCAATAACTACCGTGGGATATGCGTCAACAGCAACCTTGGGAAAATCCTCTGCATTATCATTAACAGCAGACTAGTTCATTTCCTCAGTGAAAACAATGTACTGAGCAATGTCAAATTGGCTTTTTACCAAATTACCGTACGACAGACCACGTATTCACCCTGCACACCCTAATTGACAAACAAACCAAAACAAAGGCAAAGTCTTCTCATGCTTTGTTGATTTCAAAAAAGCTTTTGACTCAATTTGGCATGAGGGTCTGCTAAACAAATTGATGGAAAGTGGGGTTGGGGGAAAAACATACGACATTATAAAATCCATGTACACAAACAACAAGTGTGCGGTTAAAATTGGCAAAAAACACACACATTTCTTTCCACAGGGCCGTGGGGTGAGACAGGGATGCAGTTTAAGCCCCACCCTCTTCAACATATATATCAACGAATTGGCGAGGGCACTAGAACAGTCTGCAGCACCCGGCCTCACCCTACTAGAATCTGAAGTCAAATGTCTTCTGTTTGCTGATGATCTGGTGCTTCTGTCACCAACCAAGGAGGGCCTACAGCAGCACCTAGATCTTCTGCACAGATTCTGTCAGACCTGGGCCCACCCAGTAAATCTCAGTAAGACAAAAATAATGGTGTTCCAAAAAAGGTCCAGTTGCCAGGACCACAAATACAAATTCCATCTATACACCGTTGCCTTAGAGAACACAAAAAACTATACATACCTCAGCCTAAACATCAGCGCCACAGGTAACTTCCACAAAGCTGTGAACGATCTGAGAGACAAGGCAAGAAGGGCATTCTATGCCACCAGAAGGAACATACATTTTGACAATTAGGGTCTGGCAAAAACTACTTGAATCAGTTATAGAACCCATTGCCCTTTATGGTTGTGAGGCCTGGGGTCCGCTCACCAATCAAGAATTCACAAAATGGGACAAACACCAAATTGAGACTCTGCATGCAGAGCAGAATTAGCCCGATACCCGACCCGCTAATTATCAAAATCCAGAAAAGACCCGTTCAATTCTACAACCACCTAAAAGGAAAGCGATCCCCAAACCTTCCATAACAAAGACATCACCTACAGAGAGATGAACCTGGAGAAGAGTCCCCTAAACAAGCTGGTCCTGGGGCTCTGTTCACAAACACAAACACAAACAGACCCCACAGAGCCCCAGGATAGCAACACAATTAGACCAAACCAAATCATGAGAAAACTAAAATATAATTACTTGACACATTGGAAAGAATTAATAAAAAAACTGAGCAAACTAGAATGCTACTTGGTCCAAAACAAGAGTACACAGTGGCAGAATACCTGACCACTGTGACTGACCCAAAATTAAGGAAAGCTTTGACTATGTACAGACTCAATAAGCATAGCCTTGCTATTGAGAAAGGCAGCCGAAGACAGGCTATGTGCACAATGAAACTGAGCTGCACTTCCTAACCTCTATTTTTCTTCTTCAAATCAAATCAAATGTATGACCATATTAGAGACACATATTTCCCTCAGATTACACAGACCTACAAAGAATTCAAAAACAAACCCAATTTTGATAAACTCTCATATCTATTGGGTGAAATACCACAGTGTGCCATCACAGCAGCTGTCACGATCGTCGGGAACAGAGGACCAAGGCGCAGCGTTGCAGGCAAACATACTCTTTAATTAGAGACACGATCAAAACAACAAACGATACGTGACAGTTCACGGTCTAACATAAACAGACTTGAAACAAGATCCCACAAACACAAATGGGAAACAGACAGTTTAAATATGGCTCCCAATCAGAGACAACCAACGACAGCTGACACTCGTTGCCTCTGATTGGGAGCCACTCAGGCCAACATAGAAATACACATACTAAATAAACAAATGAAATGCACACCCTGGCTCAACATACAAGTGTCCCCAGAGCCAGGGCGTGACAGTACCCCCCCCCTAAAGGCGCGGACTCCGACCGCGCCCACCAAACACACAGGGGAGGGACCGGGTGGGCACTCCGCTTAGGCGGTGGATCCGGCTCCGGGCCTGAACCCCGCTCCCTCTCCAACCCCCCAAAGTACCCCTGGTCCGGTCTGGCCCCGCTGGCCGGAGCTGGACTGCACACTGGTGGAGCGGATTGCTCTAGCTCCGGCGTGAAGCATCTGACCGGTGCCGGACCAGCCACCGGTGGAACAGGCACGGGCCGTGCCGGACTGACGACGCACACCACTGGCTTGGTGTGGGGAGCAGGAGCGGGCCGCGCCGGGCTGACGAAACGCACCACTGACTTGGTGCGGGGAGCAGGAGCGGGCCGGACCGGGGCTGACGAAGCGCACCACTGACTTGGTGCGGGGAGCAGGAACGGGCCGTGCCGGGCTGACGAAGCGCACCACTGACTTGGTGCGGGGAGCAGGAACGGGCCGAGCTGGGCTGACGAAACGCACCACTGAACTTGGTGCGGGGAGCAGGAATGGGCCGGACCGGGCTGACGACGCGCACCACTGGCTTGGTGCGGGGAGCAGGAGCGGGCCGCGCCGGGCTGACGAAACGCACCACTGACTTGGTGCGGGGAGCAGGAGCGGACCGGGCTGACGAAGCGCACCACTGACTTGGTGCGGGGAGCAGGAACGGGCCGAGCTGGGCTGACGAAACGCACCACTGACTTGGTGCGGGGAGCAGGAATGGGCCGGACCGGGCTGACGACGCGCACCACTGACTTGGTGCGAGTGGCAGGAACAGGCCGGACCGTACTGGGAACACACACCACTGGCCCTACGTGGGGATCAGGAACAGGCCGGACCGGACTGGCAACACACGCCAGTACCTCTCGCCGTGCCTCTACATCCTCCTTCCCCCTGGTGACCAGTGACTCCCGTAACCTGGCGGCCTCCTGCTGCCCCGTCGTCCACGGCGTTAGCCCCCCCTAAAAAATTTATGGGCTTGTCTCTCCCCCGTGCTCATGGCCTCCATCCCTCTTGCCAGACTCTCACTCATCTCCTCCCAGGTCCATCCTCTCTCCTCGTCACGCTGCTTGATCCAGTCGAGGTGGGATCTTCTGTCACGATCGTCGGGAACAGAGGACCAAGGCGCAGCGTTGCAGGCAAACATACTCTTTAATTAGAGACACGATCAAAACAACAAACGATACGTGACAGTTCACGGTCTAACATAAACAGACTTGAAACAAGATCCCACAAACACAGTTTAAATATGGCTCCCAATCAGAGACAACCAACGACAGCTGACACTCGTTGCCTCTGATTGGGAGCCACTCAGGCCAACATAGAAATACACATACTAAATAAACAAATGAAATGCACACCCTGGCTCAACATACAAGTGTCCCCAGAGCCAGGGCGTGACAGCAGCAATATTTGTGACCTGTTGCCACAAGAAAAGGGCAACCAGTGAAGAACAAACACCATAGTAAATACAACCCATATTTATGTTTATTTAACTTCCCTTTTGTACCTTAACTATTTGCACATAATATGACATTTGAAATGTCTTTATTCTTTTGGAACTTTTGTGAGTGTAATGTTTACTGTAGATGTTTATGATCTACTTCACTTGCTTTGGCAATGTTAACATATGTTTCCCATGCCAATAAAGTCCTTAAACTGAAATTGAATTGAGAGAGCGAGAGCAAGAGCGAGAGCGAGTGAGAGAGAGAGAGAGAAATAGAGACTATTTCAGTTTAATCAAGATGAATGATGACTGATGAGCATAATGGATCGTATTTTTCACTGGATCTTTCCATTATAAGACCCAAAATGCCTCAACACCCGGCTCATACATAACTTATATGTCAAGCGTTAAAGTAGCTTTTAAAACGGAGGGTTCATTTACAGTATAAAGCGAAGTATAACCCTCGGTATGTGACAGGGGTCTCCCAGGGTCTGCAATGGGGGTCTGGGTTTTACACACGGATGCACGCACGCACGCACGCACACACACACACAGACACACACGCACGCACACACCACACACACACACACACACACACACACCACACACACACACACACACACACACACACACACACACACACACACACACAGACACACCACACACCACACACAGACACACACCAGACACAACACACCACACACAGACACACACACACATACACACACATACACACACACACACACACACACACACACAGACACACACACAGACACACACACAGACACATACACACACACAGACACACACACAGACACACACACACACTGTGTTCCCCTTTGCATGTGGAGAGATAGATGCTAATGCTTTTAGCTAGTGTTGTAGTAGTCGAGACCGGTCTTGAGTTCGGTCTCGAGACCACATATTGAGTGTCTCGGTCTTGTCTTGGTGTCGGATACATTTGTACTCGGTCTTGACTAGGACAGTGAGGACAGTGAGGACTCATAATTTCTTTCTGAGGACAGTGAGGACTCGTAATTTCTTTCTGAGACCAGCCGAGTAAAAATCTCATAATTATCAGCTTCCATTCAGTCAGCGCATAAAACCTCTTCGCCAGGCCAAATATATAGCCTACACTCCTTTCTTGAAACATTAATATCTTAACAGCATTTATATCTATTATAGACATGTTTGCACAGTGGTAAACCTATAGGCCTTCAGTGTGTGACAGGTTCGTGATTCTATAAGGACAGCAACCGTAATACCAGCGCACTCATGTAGGATAGCACACAAAGGGCCAGTGGTGTAGTGGAGGGTATACGCAGGTATAAGCCGTATACCCACTTTTTTTTCAGTGGGCATTGCTTATAATCACTTCTTAATCCCTACTGATGTGTATCAAAGTAGTGTAGTGCAGGTATTAGACTTATCATTTATGTAGTACAATAGAGAAATCGTGCACAATCGCAAAGCACATGAAATATATTCACATAGTCTAGTTTCAGCAGAATATCATCTGCAGACAGCAGAAATGTGCAGCTCTCAACTGGTTTTGGCATGGAGCAGCCGGTAGAGTAGGAAAGACTTTCAACTTAAGATTTCTACCAGTAAATGTTAACTCAGGCAACAATGGGTATGCACACCAGGTATTGAAAAAGTTTAGTCCGAAGTGTTAGTTAGTAGGCTATTTGTGATGCGCAATTGCCATCTTGCATCTTGTGGTCCCCTGTAGCTCAGCTGGTAGAGCACGGTGCTTGTAACGCCTGGGTAGTGGGTTCGATCCCCGGGACCACCCATACACAAAAATTTATGCACGCATGACTGTAAGTCGCTTTGGATAAAAGCGTCTGCTAAATTGGCCTATTATTATTATTACACAGTCTGCATCAGGGGCGTAGACATGGATGGGCCTGGGAGGACATAGGCCCACCCACTGGGGAGCCAGGCCCTGACAGGCCCACCCACTGGGGAGCCAGGCCCTGACAGGCCCACCCACTGGGGAGCCAGGCCCTGACAGGCCCACCCACTGGGGAGCCAGGCCCTGACAGGCCCACCCACTGGGGAGCCAGACCCTGACAGGCCCACCCAATCAGATTGAGGTGGTTTAACCTTTTCACGTGTGAGTTCCAAATATCTCTAGTGGTCGTGGGTTTCTTTAACGCGCGTGATGTCAGAATGCACTCACTGTTCCAAAATGTGATTGTTACACAACAGGACAGTTAACCCGCACTGCCCTCAAACCAAGACATGCTGCCTGCTAATTATCTATAGGTTATGTTTCAACTTGTCAATTTCAAATTATTTCTAACAAGTTTTATTTTCTAAGAACAGTTTGAATTGAGGTGTGTTCCGCCTCCTCATTAATTCATATAGAAGTAGCCCATTTTACTGTTGCGGGACAATTTATGTTTGAGGCTTTACTGAGCCAGACAAACTTTGCCAGACCAAAAAAACTCTCTTGACGAGAAGGAGCTCAAGCACTTCCCAGTGATTCCCCAGATAGTATGCAGGACAGCTTTATCCCTGGCACATTTTTCGGCTGGTGGTGCTCACATTGCCTTAATTGTGGTTTACCTTACAAATAATAAACTTGGACAGCATATTGTTGGTTTTGTCAGCGAGAGGTTTGCTAAAATATGACCGCTTGTGTTAAATCAATCTTTCCCAGTTGGGCTATAGGACTAACGTAGCCTACAGTTTGCGGGTTTGGATGATTGTGTTATTCGGGTCACTACTTCGGACAAGTCATGTAAATTGCATCAAAAAAAACTGGTCACATTCAGGACATTAATGTGTTAAGGACTGTGTTTGGTGCATAATGTCTCTGGAAAAAAAGTGTGGCAGCTTCAAACGGCTGACTGTTATGCAATCGAAAATGGAGTATACTAAATAAAAGTTCTAAAATAACACGGTTGTACGCATGGGCAGGGACAAACTGTAGAATGATCACACCGTTTGTTGGTACATGTAAAAGGGTAAGAATGTTTGTGGACCTAGACCATCACATTTCAGATTTTTCAATTATAAAGAAAGTTTGTTGAGAGTGAAAATCTCAAAATCTATAGGAAAACTCATAAAAAAACATAGGAAAACATTGGATTTTCACACAGGGCCTTTCCTGCGCTGGGAGGTTCAGTTTGGGGAACTTTTGAAATCATTCAGAGATACCCACTTCAGGCACCACCTACACCAATGCATAGGGACGATGAAAGACAGAAGTCACACACAATGTATGATGTTAAAGGATAACAGTCACCACAGTATGAGTTAAAGGATAAGCAGTCACACAGTTATGATTGTAAAGGATAAGCAGTCACACAGTATGTGTTAAAGGATAAGCAGTCACACAGATGATGTTTAAAGGATAAGCAGATCACAAGCATGAGTTAAAGGATAAGGCAGTCCACACAGTATGATGTTTTAAAGGGAAGCAGTCACACAGTATGATGTGTTAAAGGTGAAGCAGTTACACAGTATGATGTTAAAGGATAAGCAGGCCACACAGATGATGTAACGGATAAAGCAGTCACGAAGCATGAGTTTTAAAGATAAGCAGTCACACAGTATGATGTTAAAGGATAAGCAGTCACCACAGTATGATGTTAAAGGATAAGGCAGTCACCACAGTATGATGTTAAAGGATAAGGCAGTACACCGTATGATGTTTTAAAGATACGCAGTCCAAACAGTATGATGTTAAAGGATATAAGCCAAGTTCAAACAGTATGTATGTTAAAGGATTAGCAGTCACACAGGCATGATGTTAAAGGAAAGCAGTCATAAACTCTGACATAATAAGGCAGGGGGGTTGAGGTCCAAATCAGAAGAATACAAAAACCACAACTTTAAGCATTCCAATGAAATTATAAAATATTACTTCCCATTGCCAAAAAACATTTACGTTTAGCAACAAAGTAAAACCGGGGGACTTAAAAGTTTAAAGTGGAACTGACAGCGTTTTTAAACTACGTTGCAGATATGAAACCAAACAGACAATCTAATGTCAGTCAAAAATGTCATAATTCACATTTTATGCTACAAACCAACTTTATAGGAGCGTTTAAAAAAATAGGATTGTATTGGACGCAAATTTCCATGATCGGACCACTAAGGCATTGTGGGCAGAATAGATGGATGCAGTTTAAGAATGATTGATAATCAATTCACCTACATTTCTTGTTTAGTCCAAAAATGCTATCAGGTTGTAACAATCACAGTGGCCTGGTAAACGATTGCTGCCCCTTCGGGAAGGGATGCACGTTCAGTTTAAATTACTCAATATTATGGACAAAAAACGGACGAATGGATCGCGGCCCCAGCTCATTCCAACGCCTTCCGGAAGGCCAGGAGATCAGGGCGAACGTCTCATGCCCGGGGGCGGGTGTACGGTGGCCAGGTACAGCTCCACCTGGAGGAGGAATCCCTGACACCCAGCCGCGGTTCCGTCGTAGGCCCTCGGGAGAGAGAGTCGGATTCCTCGGGGTTCTGGCGCTGGAATGGGCGGACTGGCCGATGGTTGCTGGCAGTGAGGGAGGTGGTGGAGGCGCTCCCCAGCCTCGGAGGGTGGTGATCACCTCCTGCAGGGGCGGTCCCCATCTGCAGTATCTGGTTCCTGTTGTTCCCGAACCTGGGCCTCCAGCCTCGTCGGGGCTGCTTCGGCTCCTGCTGATTCCATTTAGGGTGTGTTATTCTGTCACGCAAGTGTAGGTGGGTTGATGTGGTGGAATCAGACGCAGGACACCGGAGTATAGTCCACAAGACTTTAGTATAAATCCAACACGGAAAATACTAATACAATATCCAAAGGCGCAACAAATACGCACAAAGGCAAAACGAAACCAAGAGCGCACCAGACAAGTGCGTAAACTCTCCAAAACAGTGGAGGGAAGCTCAACCGAGCGAACATGGTAGAAACCCTACACATGACTGACAAAATCCAATAACACACAACACTAGACAAACACAACGAGAAACTTATAGGACACTAATTACGCCAAATGAGAAACAGGTGTGAAAACAAACAGACAAAAGCAAACGAACATGAAACATACAACGGTGGCAGCTAAAATTCCGGAGACGACGAACGCCGAAGCCTGCCCGAACAAGGGAGAGAGGCAGCCTCGGCCGAAACCGTGACACTGACGAGATTAAATCAGAACATCATTGAAAATAATAATATAATTATCATTCTTAATTTATTATTATATAATTATTATATAAATCCTTAGCTCTATTCTGAAGGCGTAAAGGCCCATTGTTCCCCACTGTGTTTGGGTTAGTAATAATTTGTAGAGTGGCTCTATTTGCCCTCAGCATGCATTTTCTCACTATTTTGAATGTCTAAAAAATGTATATGTTGTTCTGAAATACTGGACATTTTGAACTCTTGTTATGGAGGTGATTTGACAAAATTACAAACATGGTCTTGAATTGGACTCGCATATTTCTGGTCTTGGTCTTGACTCGGTCTCAGACCTCTTGTCCCCGTCTCGGTCTTGACTCAGTCTCGCCCCCCCCCCCCCCCCTTCAGTCTTGGTCTTGACTCGGACTCGCTCCTGTTTTGGTCTTGAATCGGTCTCACTTTATGTGGTCTCGAACACAACACTGTTCTGAGGTAGTCCCAGAGGCAGACGGAAACTTAGTAGGGAGCATTTCCTCTCATTTCCTTCTGCAATTACGTCATTATCCTGGGGAAACACCCTCCACTACCACAAGACCAGGGTTACAGTGACTATCCTGGGGAAACACCCTCCACTACCACAAGACCAGGGTTACAGTGACAAGACTTACATGAACTCTTACATTTAAGTCATTTAGCAGACGCTCTTATCCAGAGCAACTTACAGTTATGTGCATACATTTTCAAACTGCCCCCCCGTGGGAATCGAACCCACAACCCTGGCGTTGCAAACACCATGCTCTACAAACTGAGCTACATCCCTGCCGGCCATTCCCTCCCCTACCCTGGACGACGTTGGCTAATTGTGCGCTGCCCCATGGGTCTCCCGGTCGCGGCCGGCTACGACAGAATCTGGATTCTAACCAGGATCTCTAGTGGCACAGCTAGCACTGCGATGCAGTGCCTTACACCACTGCGCCACTCGGGAGACTCTTACAGTGCATTCAGAAGGTATTCAGACCCTTTGACTTTTTCCACATTTTGTTACATTACAGCCATTTTCTAAAATGGATTCAATTGTTTTCCCCCCCTCATCAATCTACACACAATACCCCATAATGACAAAGCAAAACCAGGTTTTTAGATTTGTTCGAAAAATTTATAAAAAATAATAAACTTAAATATCACATTTACATAAGTATTCAGATCCTTTACTCAGTACTTTCAATCAATTTAATTTACCACAGGTGGACTCCAATCAAGTTGTAGATCATCTCAAGGATGATATATTATCAATGGAAACAGGATGCACCTGAGCTCAATTTCAAGTCTCATAACAAAGGGTTTGAATTCTTATGTAAATAAGGTATTTTATTTTTTATTTTTTTATATATATACATTTGCAAACATTTCTAAAACCTGTTTTTGCTTTGTCATTATGGGTGTATTGTGTGTAGATTTAATCAATTTTAGAATAAGGCTGTAACGTAACAAAATGTGGAAAAAGGGACGGGGTCTGAATACTTTCCGAATGCACTGTACATATATGGTGAATGACTTAGGCTAGGAGTTTTTCAGTGTCATAGAGCTAGTTAGCATAAGATGTTAGGTCAAATGGTCAGGACTCTCCACCTCTCTCCACCTCTCTCCACCTCTCTCCACCTCTCTCCCCCTCTCTCCACCTCTCTCCACCTCTCTCTTTATCTCCCCTTAGTATTTTCTCACCACCCCCCCCATTTTCCCTTCCTTTTTATCAACAACACAGATAGCCCCTTTTCCTGTCTCTATCAGTCTGGACAATCTTAGACAAGCTTCCTTTATCCGTGGAGGAAGTTCAGAAAACTCAGAAACAGGGCATTATCTAATAACCTTGTCCAGAGGGAGGGAGGGGATGAGAAAATGGAGGAGAGGGTTATGGTTGAGGAGAGCTAAGTAAGATGGACAAGGAAGGAAAAGGGTGAGGGAGGAGGGAGGAGCTGGGAAGTGGGTGGAGTCGAGAGGGAGTGAGAGCTGAGATGGCGAATGAGGAGAGGGAGCAGCTTGGAAGTGGGTGGAGTCGAGGGGGAGTGAGAGCTGAGATGGCGAGTGAGGAGAGGGGATATAGAGAAGGATGAGGAAGAGTTGAGGAGAGGAAGAAGGGTGAGAGAGTGTGAGAGAGGAGAGAAGAGAGGGTGAGAGAGGAGAGAAGAGAGGGTGAGAGAGGAGAGAAGAGAGGGTGAGAGAGGAGAGAAGAGAGGGTGAGAGAGGAGAGAAGAGAGGGTGAGAGAGGAGAGAAGAGAGGGTGAGAGAGGAGAGAAGAGAGGGTGAGAGAGGAGAGAAGAGAGGGCTAGAGAAGAGAGGGTGAGAGAGGTTAGGAACAGTGGGAAAGAGGGCTAGGGAGAGGGGTGGAGAGAGGAGATGACATGTAGTCGTCAGAAAGACAGATTGAATTAGTTTTGGCTGAACGTCACAGATACAGGCTCTGAAGGAACAGATAAGGAATAGCTGTAATCGGAGGGGACTATAGGCTGTTGTCTAAATGGGGACGTGCAGAGAGACGGGGGTTAGGAATGACCTTACGGACACTGAGGTGAAAATGTGTGTGTGTGCTTCCTGTTTGTTCACGTGCATGTGTGTCTTCATGGGTAGCGCGTGTTAACGGAGTTTAGAGAAAGTGGCTCAAATTATGGGTTAGAGAGAGGGGGACCCAGAATAGGAGAGGACCTGTTCTGTTGCTAACTGGACATGTCCGTCCCCAGAGACACACAGAGCCGGTTAAATTACAGGAAATTAGTTTCCCTGGCAACATGGAATGTTCCAGTTCCAGAACCAGAACCTCCAACAATGGGAGGGACATCTGTGTATGTCCCCACCTTTCACCTTTTCAAGTTTCACCCCTCCATGTTTTCACTTTTCACATTTTCAAATGTCAACTCTTAGGAGAAAGTTAATTCAGATGTTTCTTTAACATGCACGCATTCACACACACACGCAAGCACACACACACACACACACACACACATATACACGTTTCAAGACTAACCTATCTGGAGAGCGTACATTTACGTTCTTAGTAAGGGAATCATTATGACCTAATGTCCTTAGTAAGAGAATCATTATGACCTGATGTCCTTAGTAAGGGAATCATTATGACCTGATGTTCTTAGTAAGGGAAGCATTATGACCTGATGTTCTTAGTAAGGGAATCATTATGACCTGATGTTTTTAGTAAGGGAATCATTATGACCTGATGTCCTTAGTAAGGGAATCATTATGACCTGATGTTCTTAGTAAGGGAATCATTATGACCTGATGTGTTAGTAAGGGAATCATTATGACCATGATGTTTCTTAGTAAGGGAATCATTATGACCTGATGTTCTTAGTAAGGGAATCATTATGACCTGATGTTTCTTAGTAAGGGAATCATTATGACCATGATGTTCTTAGTAAGGGAATCATTATGACCTGATGTTCTTAGTAAGGGAATCATTATGACCATGATGTTCTTAGTAAGGGAATCATTATGACCTGATGTTCTTAGTAAGGGAATCATTATGACCATGATGTTCTTAGTAAGGGAATCATTATGACCTGATGTCCACTGATGTTCTTAGTAAGATAATCATTATGACCTTGATGTTCTTAGTAAGGGAATCATTATGACCTGATGTCCACTGATGTTCTTAGTAAGATAATCATTATGACCATGATGTTCTTAGTAAGGGAATCATTATGACCTGATGTTTTAGTAAGGGAATCTGGGAAATTAGTAGACCATTTGAGTTCTTGCGTCAAACACCGCCCCCCCTGAAGCGGCGGGAGAAAATCGTCTTAAGTGATGGATATCCGCGTCGATCCTCCGCCCCACTCCGCGTTGCCCATTCCAACGCTCTTCCCGGAAGGCAGGAGATCAGGGAGGACCACGGCTCTTTCATGTTCCCGAGGGCGCCGGGTGCACGGTCGCCAGGTTACAGCTCCACCTGGAGAAGGAATCCCATGACACCGGCCGCGGTCCCATAATAGGCCCTCGGGGAGAGAGAGTCCAAACTCCTCGGGGTTCCGGAGCAGAATGGGCTGATGGCCGGATGGTGCTGGCGGGGAGGATGGCGGTGGAGGAGCCCCCAGCTAGGAAGTGGTGATCAACCGCATGCAGTGCGGTCCCCATCTGAGGAGGATCTGCGTTCACTTTGTTCCCGGGACATTGTCCTCCAGCGTCGCCTGGGCTGCTGCGGCTCCTGATGATTCATTCTTGAAGGTTTTTGTGGATTCTGTTCATGAGTTGCGTAGTGGGTGGTGTAGTGGTGGAATCAAGCGCGGACACGAAAAGTATAGTCCAACCGACTTTAGTTAAACTTCCACCAAGGAAATACGAAACACAACTTGCCGGAAGGCGAAACTACGCACGAAGGCGACAAAAATAAAGGCGCACTAAACGTGCGTTAAGCTTCCAACGCAGTGGAGTGAAGCTCAACCGACGCGATTATAGCAGTTACACAAGCACTAAACACGGACAGCAGAAATAAATCATCACAACACAACACTAGACAAACACAACGAGAAGAAATCATAGGGACACTAATTAGCTAAAACGAGGAAAAGGTGTCAAAAAACAAAACAGACAAAAGCAACACGGAACATGAAAACCTACAACGGTGGCAGCTATTTTCCGGAGACAACGAAAAGCCGAAGGCCTGCCGAACAAGGAGAGAGGCAGCCTCGGACCGAAACCGTGACAGATGTAGGATCTTATGGGTTCTTTCCCAGTCATGTAAGGACAGGGAAAAACATGCAGAAGACCTCACGGAAGACCACTACTGAATTGGGATATGGTGGAAGAACATCAGGGAAGTTTGTGGTGCACCAGAGTGGGGCCGTAGTAGAACAAGAATTGCAGCCCTTCTCACTCAGATAGCCTTCTGGAGGCAGGCACCAAAGCTAGGACGCTCTGGTGCGGGGGCGTGCTTGGGCAGAGTGGGTGGGTTTTATAATCCTTCCTGTTGGGCCCTGTCCGGGGGTTTATTCGGAGGGGCCACAGTGGGTCTCCGGACCGATCCTGTCTCAGCCTCCGTATTTATGCTGCAGTAGTTATGTGCGGGGGGGCTGGGGTTAGTTGGGTTATACCTGGAGTAACTTCGTCCTGTTCTTATCCAGTGTCTGTGTGAATTTAAGAGCTCTCTCTAATTATCTCGTTCTCTCTTTTCTCTCTGAGAACCTGAGCCCAGGACCTACGTCCGGACTACCGGGATGCTGACACCTTGCTGTCCCCAGTCAGCCTGGCCTTGCGCTATTCCAGTTTCAACGTTCGCCTCGGTTACGAAAAACCCCTACCAGGTCCCAGACCTTGCTGTTTTCACTCTTAATGATAGGGACTATGAAAGGCCAAAAATGCGAGACCTGAGCCCTAGGACCATACAGTCGGGACTACAGGCCGTGGGTGACTCATTGCGTCCCCAGTCGCCTGGCCTTCTGCCTATTTCCAGTTTCAACTGTTCTGCTTGCGGTTTTATGGAACCCTACCTGTACCAGACATGCTGTTTTTCAACTATTAATGATGGCTATGAAAAAAGCCAAAACTGAGATTATTCTGATTTTATTGACTATGCTTGTCAATTTCATGAACATTTTTGAACATTTTAGCATGGTTTCTGTTATAATCTCCACACGGCACAGCCAGAAGGGACTGGCCACCCCTCATTTAGCCTGGTTCCTCTCTAGGTTTCGTCCGATGTTTTGGCCTTTCTAGGGAGTTTTTCCTAGCCCACCGTGCTTCTACACTGCATGATAGCTGTTTGGGGTGTTAGGCTGGGTTTCTGTACAGCATTCGAGATATTAGCTGATGTACGAAGGGCTACATTAAAATTAAATTGATGATGATTGATTCTCATTGGCAAAGGCCGTGTCTTGACCTTGATGGTAGGAGTAGGAAGTGCACTGGTCGAACCTTAGGGTACTTAAAACCCATAATTAGGGTTTACTGAAAACAAATAGCAGAATGGAATTACACGCCACTCAGGTAAGGGTTGAGAGTCAGTCAGGACTCTCCAATAATAAACACTTTCACAACATGTTATCCCCAGAGCTTGTTAATTAAACCCTTTAGCAGATGACATGGCTTGTATTATTATGAGAGGAGTACTAAACCCATAGCCAAAAGGCTTGCAACGAACAAAAACAATCACTGGGAATTGCTTGGTTACACAGAACTCAGGTTAGGCGTTGAGGATTCATGTCAGACTCATCCAATACCAATTTTCCCAACCATTAACCCAAAGACTTTTTTTTAAGAACCCTTTTTAGCTGTATGATTTATATTATAATGACAGCACACCTAACATCTTAGGCGAAGGGTCAAAACGGCCCAATTTTTCCTAACGACAGTTACAAGGAGTGTTGTCACCACCCCTGGCTGGGACTCTATATGTTGAGCAGGGTGTGTTATCTATGTGTTCTGTTCTATGTTGGGTGTTCTAGGTGTGTATTAGATGTTTGCCTGAGTGACTCCCAATCAGAGGCAAACGAGTGTCAGCTGTTGGGCTGGTTTGTCTATGATGGGAGCCATATTTCTAAGTCGGTTTTCCCTTGGTGTTTGTGGGTTTTTGTTCGTGTTCGGTCATTGGTCAACGGGGACTCACGAGTCGTTTATTGTTTTGTGCTTAATATAAAAGTAAAATGTTCGTTCATCCCGTGCGCATTGGTCTACTTCTATCCCTGACGATCGTGACAAGTGTGCGATTGTGTCAGTCTTTCCACACTACTTTTTATTTAATCAAAGTATTTACACATCAAATGAACAACAATATAAACACAAACATCTAAAGTGTTGGTCCCATGTTTCATGAGGCTGAAATAAAAGATCCAGAAAGTTCCATATGCCACAAAAAGCAAATTTCTCTAAAATGTTTCTATAAAAATGCTCTAAAATGTGTATACCATCCTGTTAGTGAGATTTCTCTTTGGCAAGATAATCCATCCACCTGACAGGTGTGGCATATCAAGAAGCTGATTTAAACAGCATGATCATTACACAGGTTGCCACCTTGTCGGGGACAATTAAAAGGCCACCACACAATGCCACAGATGTCTCATTAGAGGGAGCGGCATTTGGCAATGCTGAATGCAGGAATGTCCGCCAGAGCTGTGCCAGAGGATTTAATGTTAATTTCATTCTACCATAAAGCAGCCTTCCACGTCATTGATAGAATTTGGCAGTACATCCAACCTGGCCTCTCAATGCAGACCAAGTGGAATGGCATTGGGTTGGGCGAGGGTTTGTGATGTCAACTTTTTAAACAGGAGTGACCCATTGGTGGTTCGGTGGGTTACGGTTTAATGGGCAGGCATAAGCTAACGGAACACAAACCACCAATTGATTTATCGAGTCAATTTGAATGCATAGAAATACCGGACGAAAAATTTGAGAATGACACAAGTATGGTCTTCACAAAGTTTGCTGCTTCAGTGTTTTAGATATTTTTGTCTGATGTACTATGGTTATACTGAAGATTAATTACAAGGCATTCCATTAGTGTCAAAGGCTTTATTGACACTTACATAAGTTAATTGATGCAAAGAGTCAATATTTGCCAGGGTTTACCCTTCTTTTGCAAGACCTCGCAATCTGCCCTGGCATGCTTGTCAATTTAACTCTGGGGGTCATCTTGCATCATCAATGCTGGAGTTTGTCAGTAATTTGAGGGTTTTTGTTTGTCCACCCGCCTCTTGAGGGTTGACCACAAGTTCTCAATGGGATTAAGTCTGGGGAGTTTCTGGCCCACATGGACCCCAAAATTTCGATGTTTGTTCCCAGAGCAACTTCGTGATCACTTTGCCTTATGGCAAGGTGACCTCCTAATGCTGGAAAAGGCATTGTTCGCACCAAACTGTTCTTGGATGGTTGGGAGGAAGTTGCTCTCTGAGGATGTGTTAGTACAATTCTTTATTCATGGCTGTGTTCTTAGGCAAAATGTGAATGGAAAAGCAACCCCACATATGATGGTCTCAGGATGCTTACTGTTGGCATGACCACCAGGCACTGATGGTATACGCCTCCCTTGTCTTTTATTACGGACAAAGCTTTTTTCCGGATGCTCCAAACAATCATAAAGGGGATTATCAGAGAAAATGACTTTACCCCAGTCCAGCAGTCCAATCCCTGTGCTTTTGCAAGGAATATCAGGTTTGTCCTGATTGTTTTTCCTGGGAGAGAGTGCTTCCTCGCTGCCGTTCTTGCACCAGGCCATCCTCACAAAAAGTCTTCGCCTCATGTGCAGTGCAGATGCACTCACACCGCCTGCTGCCATTCCTGAGCAAGCTATTACACTGGTGGTGCCCCGATCCACAGCCATGAATCAACTTAGGAACGGGTCCTGGCCGCTTTTTGCTGGACTTTTCTTGGGCGGCCCTTGAAAGCCTCTTCAAACAATTGAACCTCTCTCTTGAATTTATTGATGATACAATAAATGGTTGATTTTGGGGCAATCTTACTAGCAGCAATATCCTTGCCGTGAAAGCCCTTTTGTGCAAAAGGCAACGCTGACGGCGAAGTGTTTCCTTGCCATGTAACCATGGTTAACAGAGGAGGAAGAGGACGAACCAATGATTTCAAAGCACCACCATCCTTGTAAAGTGTCCAGTCTGTTATTCTACCTCAATCAGCATGACGAGTGATCTCAGGCCTGGCCTCGGTCAACACTCACCTGTGTTAACGATAGAGAATCACTGACATGTGTTTAAAGATGGTCCTTATGTGGGCCGGGCTGAAATGCAGAGTGGAATTTTTTTGGGGGGATTGAAGTTCATTTTCATGGACAAAGAGGGATTTGCAATTAATTGAAATGCATTGATTCACTTTTCAAACATTCGGGAGTATATGCAAATTTGCATCATATAAAAAACTTGAGGCAGCAGACTTTGTGAAAATACAGTGTGAGGGAAAAAAAGTTTTTGATCCCATGCTGATATTGTGTAATTCTCAAAACTTTGACCACGGACTGTTACTACCATGAGAGAAACGTTTGGCAGGAGGAATGCAGGATTGAAGGGCGGGAGAAGGAGGAATGCAATTACAAACATGAAGGGCATGTTAGTTGCATTTGCTCCATTTGTTTAACCTGAAGTCTTGCGAGAAATATATACTGAACAAAAAGATAAACCACAAAATGAAACAATTTCAATTATTTTTCTGAGTAAAGTTAATTTAGGAATCCAGGTCATATTAGACATAATCTATGGATATCACAGGCTGGGCAAACACAAACACAGGGACATTGAATGCTACCTGAATTGACTCAGAAAATGTACATAAGTAGCCTACAGTATCAAAGAGAAGTAAAACACATCAGTTGTGTGTGTTAGTCAGATTTTCCAGTGTCCACAGCAACACTATTGATTATGTCTACCCCCAGTTAACCTGTGGTGTGACTATGGTATAGCCATGTTCTCACTAAGCCTAATATTTTCTCTTTCTCTGTCTCCCCTTCCGGCGGGCCTGAGGCTTAGGGAACACGACTGTGTGGCCACCCTGGCTGACACTGGGATGTGCCTGGCCCAATCCAACCTGGCCCCCCCTACCTCCTAAATTCCTGTTTGCTGCCTCCACTGGTTATTTTTCCCCCTCAAGGTCACTCACTCCCCCACACCCAGAAATGTGAATTCCATTACACACAAACGTCTTATGAAAAAGCCAATTGACCATAGGCTTTGAAGTGTTAGTACCTTTCTCTATAGTCTTCTGGATATTGTTTTGAGCCTTACTGGACATTCATATGGTATAGCGCTTTCCTTATGCAAATGTGAATAAAGGAAGGACTATGCTTTTAATTTCAATATTAAAGACACAATGAAGACATTGTTATAGAGATTCAGATTTAAGTATGCGTTATGTGGTATTGTATCTCTGTATTACGCAAGTCAAATACAAGATTAGTGCAAACTGGAAGTCGTGACTTCTTTCCCCAATGTGATTTCCTAAGGCTGATGGAGCTTGTCAAGTTATCAGTTATTCAATATTTTCCCCCCCCCCAAGGCTAGATGGGGGCTGACAAGGAAACAACTGAAATGCAACTAATTATTCTCATTGGTTCGTCTGTTGAATATTCCAACAATGAAAATATCGGTATCTTGGGGGAATTCATGTTTTATTAAACCTTCAAAGGCGCGACACGCACCCTAACCAATAAGTGAAGTTTATCAAACAATAGTAATTGACAGGAAAAAGTAATTTTACGACATAAATTGTGTCGCAGACTTCATCCCATTCATCTGCTTAACTGGGGGAATGGGATGGAGAATGGTTGACTATAGGCAGGGTGGGTCAAAACAGGTGCACATGCACCCAAAGGGCACCTATTCCCTGTAAACTGTCCCGTAAATGAATACTTTTGACCAGAGCCCTATGGGCCTTGGTAAAAATTAGTGCCCTTGTATGGGAAAGGGTTCGGTTACCATTTGGGACACAATTCAAGCCATCTGTTGATGAAGCCACCTGAAGTCAATGGCTGCATATCAATTGTCCTCCCCTCCTCATGGTATATTCAATCATTGGATAGGTTAAGCATGGCTCTTGGCTACTTTACACCATTATTATAAATCCCTTGAGATGAGAAGAAATGTGCAAAGTCCACACTTTGGGAGAAGGACAATGGGAATGCAGCCAATGTTAATGGTCACACAACTTTGAGTCATTAGTAAAAAATAATAATAAAGGGTATACTATTAACAAAGGTGCGGAAAAAATTGGACACAACGTTGTTGCAGCAAGATGCAGAGTATATGTTAACGTATGGACTTTGAGAAAAATGGCGGTAAACAGCTTCACACTCATGCAGAAAACGGAATGTCTATTCTCAGCCAGGCCCATATGTTCAAGGAAAACACCATTTAATGATATCTTTATTTGTATTTCTAATGTATTGCAAACAACAGGTTATTGAACAAGTGATCACAATATGTAGGTAGTAGTAAACGATGCCCCCCTCTGGTATGTTTGTTTGCGAACAGTTTGGGATCGTTTGTTGTTTCCGGTTTAGGACTAGTACTCAAAGAATTTTACTTATTAAGTCAAAAACGAAATTAACTGCAATCTTTGGTCTCAAATATACTAGCATGCTACACAGAACCATGGCAGACCCATAGCAAAATGACAGGCTTTTCACCATAAAACGTGTCCAGTGCAACATGCTTAGCTCTGCCCACTGGGGCGTGGCTTCGGAGCGCTATCTGAAGTAAACGCTCCTATCGTATTTCAACAGATCGAGTTATCTCACCACACCCGCCGGGGTTTAAAGCGCAAACTTTCCCCGTCATCAATTTAGGCCCCAAGGCGTGTCCATATATCAGCACGATATAATAAGGGTAGCCTGCTGCCCAACGACCTATAGAAAAAATTATTTCACCATCCCCAATGCTCCCCTCCCTGGCTGTTGTGGGTTCGCTAAAGAGGAGCTAGCTAGCGAACAGTGTTGTTTTTTTGCTTGTTACCCTTGTATTTATGTAGCTGGGGAGTTGTTTGGTTACTTCAATTGTATCCCTCGTAGGCCCAAAATGCCTAACATAAAGATATTCAGCGGCAGCTCTCATCCGGGACCTTGGCCAGAAAATTGTCGACGCCTGGGGACTTGAAAGGGGGGAAGGGTTTTGTAACAAAAAATTCATAATAAGGAGACATGGTAGGTTGTGCTTAAGAAATTTTCGTATATTTTGCCGAATACCAGTTATATAGAAAAGCTAACGTTAGTTATTTTTACAAATGTGTGAATGTGTAGGAATGTTGTAACGTTAAATAACGAAGAGTTTAAAAGTTGCCCACATGGCCAATTGAAAGTGCGAGGTGATGGTCGTTGTTTTTAGCTAAGATTAGTTTACCAAAAACCTGGATGGAGTTTAACCCGGTGGTTGGCATTCCCCCAAACATTACCAGTAGTATCTAGTTAGTTAACTAGTGTTGGCAATTTTTTTGTTGCCCATCAATGAGATTGGGTAAGGGCAGGAGGCCTCGAACTTCAACTCCCAAAAAACCGTTTGGAATGGGATGTCATTTCAATGACCTTTCAGGGTCGTCACACTAGTTTACCACAGCACAAAGTCAAACCCGCCTATTTCTAAAATGTATCTTCTTAAAATGTGATTTTAAACACTGCTAAACTTACATTAAGACCAAAACAGCAAGTTTTTTTGTTTCATGAATTTGTACGATATAGCCGATTTTGACGTTGTGACTGTGCTTTTTCTAGTTTGAAACTCTTTCATGGCCCTTTCAGTAAAATAGCTAGCTTAGTTAGCTGGGGATGGCTAGTTAACGTTAACCTTCTCTCATTCAAAACATAACTTCACAGTGAACCCCATACCATTCATTGTCCCTCACGTGTGGTTTACTATGCGCTCCTTTTACATGGGAGATGCCGCGTTCACGTGGCTATTCGGAACTAGGTAACGCGGACATTTCCGATTTGCTAAATGGGTGAACGCATCACGTGATAAATGCAACCAGTTAGCAAGTAATAATTTAATAATAAAGCAAGTGTGACATTTCCGAGTTTCTTAGTTCCGTTCCGACAAAACAACGTGAAGCGGCATGAGAAGCCATCATGGTGACGTCCCCTTTTATTCAGGTGACGGGTGGTGCTTTCAAGCCCAATGGGAACTCCGGGGAAGAAGAAAAAACTGTCAAATCATGACATCTGTGATTTCAGGCTGGAAAGTAGCAGCTCTAGAAAGATGCCGCATTAAAACACTGGAAACTCGAGAAAAAAAAATGAGGTCAAATCATGACGTCTTTGTCTTCATGTGGGAAAATTTTCTGAGCTCTGAAAGAGGCCCGAGTTCCCGAGTTGGAGACCGTTAAAATTATTTATCCCAGTCGTAGCTCGTTTTTTCCCCGGGAGTTCCCAGTTTAAAACGAAACTGAATCGGAGATTTCGATTCCCAGTTTTGAACGCCGCAAGAGGCCCCAGAGTTTCCGAGTTGGATAACCATTAAATGGTTTTCCCCCCCAGTGGGAGTAGGTTTTTTCCGAGTTCCAGTTGATTGAACGCTCGAAAGTCGTAGATTTCAAGAGTTCCAGTTGTTTTGAAAGGGCATTGGCTAGCTTACTTTACATACTCCAAGTAGTGGTTAGCTTTTTTGCTTCAGTGAATTCCCTAGCCAATTTGTCAGGCTAAAATTTTCTCAGTTTTTTTACTCTACTTCCTTTTGATGCTAGCACCAAACTAAACCCTCAGTGGGTGTAGTAGGGCTATGTGCTCTGTTGCAAACAAATTATTTCAGTCTTATCAAACCAATTTAAAATTGTCTTTTATCCCAAAACCATTTTACTACTTTTGATTTGTGCTGTTTTGTTTTTATTAGTGTTATAAAATGATCCTGTTTGACAGTAGTCATTATGGGATTGCTTAAATTATTTCAGGGTATAAGTGCAGGTGCCTTTGACATGTGAAAAGGAAACTGTTTATTGGAGGTTGTAAAAAGCACTCATCCTGGAGCATTGACATCCAAAGGGTTCTAATCTGTTTCTTTTCAAGTTATGTGTTGGTTTTATGTTTGATCAAGAATAGTTGGTAGAGCAGAAATGTATGACTGTGAATATACGGAACATTCATTCATTGGGTTGTGGTCCATTTACCTGGAAGCCATGAGCTATGATTTAATGTTCTTACCTGTTTGGTCTGTCACCATTGTATAGTTACTGGTGACAACCGATGATTTACTCCTGCAGCGTGGAATCGGGGAGAGTGTCAGAGGAGAGGATGTCTACATTGTCCAGAGTGGTTGTGGGGGAGATTAACGAAACTTAATGGAGCTCCTCTCATGATCAATGCCCGTAAGATTGCTCTGCCTCACGAGTCAGGCTGTCATCCCTGTTTTCCCATATGCAAGACAAGACAAAAAAGGAAAAGGGGGGGGGTGAGGGAACTTAAATAGTTGGTCTATTACACAGCACCAACACACTACACCAGGGGTTCCCCAAACTTTTTTGGCCCACGACCCCATTTTGATACTAAAAATTATCACGGACCCCCAACCATGTGAAAGAAAAATTGTAATTAACCAGCCAATTTTGACTTTTTTTGTTTGTTGGGGCAATGGCAAGTCAATTGAAAACATTCTAACACTATTTCTGATTGTCTTCTCAACTCATCATCACATACTTTTAATGTGGGGCTTTGACAAGTCAATACAAATTAGGGCTGACATAAAGTCTCTTATATCTCCAACCACTAATGAGATGGGTGTTTCTTGATGCATGGTACGTCAGAGTTTCTCAAAGTCAGGGGGCGTGGTCAAAAGTACAAAGCTATCTCTGCGTCACAATCCACCCTGGATCGAATTGGTTTTAATGCAGATAAAAGAGAACTTAAGAAAGCTTCACCACCGATATGAGGTGGCAAAGAGTACCATGAGTTTTAAGCTCAGAGGGAGACTTCAGGCAATTTCCCTTTGAGTCAGGAACCAAAACTCCTCCGTAGTGACCCCATTAATACTTGTCGTAGCATTCCGGTCCCCTGCCAAATTCAGCTGTTCGTTCCAATTACTGGCATGCAAAATTGAGCCAGGGATCAGTCAAAACGGATTGGAAAGTAGGTCAGAGAAAGTGCTCTTCCAAGCGTTTGGGGGTGAGCAGCCATCACTCGTGTGGGGCACCTTAATGTGTTTCTGTTAGAAACATGCAAGCCCGGGGAGGGGTCATGGTTCACTTTGAAAGCTCTTCCCAAAAAAGAATTATTTTAGCTGAATCCACTGATTTTGGGGCACTCATCTGTAGAATGTTTTTGTATTTCCCCTGCATGCTTGCATTCAGTTGTTCAGTTTCCCAAATAGTCTGTTACATAGGCCAAGGAGACTGTTTCTTTTCATTACACAGAAGTCCTTTAATTTTTTTTACATCCATTGTGAATGAAAAAAAGTTCTTCTTAATGTGAAAAATCTTTCCAACACTCCCTCTCGATTTAACCAACCAAAAACTCGGTGGGGAAATAGAACATGTCATGCTCTGATCCCATATCTCCACAAAGGTTTGCGAACAGGCCTGTGCGCAGGGAGTAGTTTACAATCGAAGTTTCCTGCTGAAGTATATCTTGAGTTCTGTGCTCAGCTCTTTTGCCGCCAGTGCCTCGGTGTATCCATAATGGGAGAGGGAGACTCATTCATAACTAGAGTGCAGAGGCTTTGCCCCGCCATAGATTGAACCCCATATGTGCAAAAGCCCACCATTCGAGCACATGGAATCTGTTTTTTTGTCAATATAGCCACGCAAACACAATGAAAATCCCCCCGTGCGTTTTATGCTCTTTAATCGTGGACAGAGGCAATATGTCCTCGGTGAATAGCATTCCCCGACATGTGTAGCGAAAAAAAAGTCAATGATGGGCATCTCGGCCCTCAACAGCTAAGTCCATTTGGAGAGCATAAGCTGGTGTTTTAGTTTGAGTCGTTCAGTCAGTTTCCTTTTGATTGCTAGCAATAAACATACATTTTAGTTTAACAGTGGTTAAAGGTATTGTGTGAGTTTCGGGGCCTTGCTCCCCCACAATGTTTCACCATATCAATTGTGGCGGTAATTTCAAGTCTCTGCAATAGTTGGGTTTCATAGCGTAGCGGGCCAGCCATTCACGTTGGGAATGAAGTTTTCCCGTGACCCCCATTTTAATATCAGGGGGACCTCACATGGGGTCGCGACCCTGGTTGGGAACTGCTGCTCTCCACTATCCCATATCAATCAGTCAGTATTTGATTGATCTCAACAAATATTTGACTGCTTTCGAAACGCCCTATTGGTCGAAAACCCCTTTGGTTGATTTGGAATATAACTGACAAAGCTAATTCAGAAAGGAGGGTTGGTCTTCCTCTGTTTATTTTTTTTTTAATTGCAGTGGGCTCAATGGTCCTTCTTCAGGCTTGGGATGAATATAGAGGTTAAAAAGTTCTTTTTTACAGAGTCGGGGCACCCACTCTGCAAAGCTGGTGGCCAAACATGTTGGTCAGTGTCAGGAGCCGTCCCCATAATCACCATGGACCTGAACGCCCCGCAGAACAGGTGAGCATTCTGGAACATTATTGTCTCATTCCACAGTATAAGGCAGTCACTAGGAGGATCACAAGTCAAATGACAAACTATTCCTAGGAATAACTTGTGGTTTCATAAACTAAAAATGAGCCAATGACATTTCTCAGGAAAGCGTTGCAAGAAAGGCAGTTTGAGGGCACTGACCTAATGATCCTGGAATCTTATCATGGGTTGCTCGCTTATGCCTTGTTAGGGGTTCTTGATATTTTCCCCGGGACAATCTATACGCTGGCCAAACGGTGCTGAAAGGACAAAGAGAAATCCAATGAGTGGAAGAATTTCACCATTGTGGGCTCCTGATGCCCGGAAGGAGCCAAGTAAAGCAGGGAACCCAAGGGCTGGAGGGTTCTTCATCAATACAAAGGTCAAAAAGGACAGATTTTAGTTTTTAGAAATATCAAGCATTGTTGAAAGGATGATGGTGGATCAATTATTAACTTTCCCAAATTTTTCATTATTTCAACCCTTTTAGTTGTTATATGCAACCTTTTTTGATACTGTCTTAAGTGCATGTGTTGTAATTTGGGATTTAATCATAGAATTATAAACCTGTTCTTTATATATTTCCCTTCCCCCATAGATGTAAATTTAATGTGAGGAAAACTGGGAATAATTATTAAATCAACCAATCAGTGGATTCCTGAGGGGACCCCCATCAACCCCTTTTTAATTAAAATTGGTACAAAGGGGGAAAAGGGGGAAAAGGTGGGATTTGGGGTTTTGGGGGGTAAAAACCCCCGGGGGCATTTCTTTTTTGGG
>LR778265.1:55106819-55119410 GCA_902810595.1 Coregonus sp. 'balchen' | reverse complement strand
TCTTTAAATTCTACAGCAGCAACACATCCATCTTTAAATTCTACAGCAGCAACACATCCATCTTTAAATTCTACAGCAGCAACACATCCATCTTTAAATTCTACAGCAGCAACACATCCATCTTTAAATTCTACAGCAGCAACACATCCATCTTTAAACTCTACAGCAGCAACACATCCATCTTTAAATTCTACAGCAGCAACACATCCATCTTTAAATTCTACAGCAGCAACACATCCATCTTTAAATTCTACAGCAGCAACACATCCATCTTTAAACTCTACAGCAGCAACACATCCATCTTTAAATTCTACAGCAGCAAACACATCCATCTTTAAATTCTCTACAGCAGCAACACATCCATCTTTAAATTCTACAGCAGCAACACATCCATCTTTAAATTCTACAGCAGCAACACATCCATCTTTAAATTCTACAGCAGCAACACATCCATCTTTAAATTCTACAGCAGCAACACATCCATCTTTAAATTCTACCAGCAAACAACACATCCATCTTTAAATTCTACAGCAGCAACACATCCATCTTTAAATTCTACAGCAGCAACACATCCATCTTTAAATTCTACAGCAGCAACACATCCATCTTTAAATTCTACAGCAGCAAAGGAAGCAATTCAGTTAGAGGTACAGTATGGAAAACTGCTATAAAAGGACTGGAGAGAGGTAGAGAGACTAGAGACTGATGGAGGAGAGAGGTAGAGAGATAGAGGAGATAGAGTGATGGAGGGAGGAGAGGAGAGGAGAGAGAGAGAGGAGAGGACGATGGAGGAGAGAGGGAGAGAGGGGCTAGAGACTGATGGAGGAGAGAGGGTAGAGAGACTAGAGACTGATGGAGGAGAGAGGGAGAGGGGACGAGAGAACTGATGGAGGAGAGAGGGGAGAGAGACTAGAGACTGATGGAGGAGAGAGGGGAGAGAGACGAGGAGGAGAATGAGTGAGGAGAGAAGGGAGAGAGGAAGAGACTAGAGACTGATGGAGGAGAGAGGTAGAGAGACTAGAGACTGATGGAGGAGAGAGGGAGAGAGACGAGAGAGACTGAGGAGGAGAGAGAGGGAGAGAGAACTAGAGATGATGGAGGAGAGGGAGAGAGCTAGACGAGGAAGAGAGAAGGAAAAGAGATGGAGGAGAGGGGAGGACAGAGACGATGGAGGAGAGAGGAGAGACTAGAGAGATGAGGAGGAGAGGGAGAGAGACGAAAAGACTGAGGAGAGGATGGAGGAGAGAGGTAGAGAGAGAGGGGACTGAGACTGATGGAGGGAGAGAGGGAGAGAGACTAGAGACTGATGGAGGAGAGAGGAGAGAGACTAGAGACTGATGGAGGAGAGAGGGAGAGAGACTAGAGACTGATGGAGGAGAGAGGTAGAGAGACTAGAGACTGATGGAGGAGAGAGGGAGAGAGACGAGAGAGACTGATGGAGGAGAGAGGTAGAGAGACTAGAGACTGATGGAGGAGAGAGGAGAGAGACTAGAGACTGATGGAGGAGGAGGAGAGAGAGGGGACTAGAGACTGATGGAGGAGAGAGGAGAGAGACTAGAGACTGATGGAGGAGAGAGGTAGAGAGACTAGAGAGATGGAGGAGAGAGGAGAGAGACTAGAGACTGGAGGAAGGAGAGATGGAGAGGAGAGAGAGAGAGACTAGGACTGATGGAGAGGAGGGAGAGAGAGATGAGGAGGAAGAGAGACGAGGAGAGGAGGAGGGAGAGAGAGTAGGACGAGAGGAGGAGAGAGACTAGAGACTGATGGAGGAGAGAGGGAGAGAGACTAGAGACTGATGGAGGAGAGAAGGAGAGGATAGAGATGATGGAGGAGAGAGGAGAGAGACTAGAGATGAGGAGGAGAGAGGGAGAGAGAAATAGAGACTGATGGAGGAGAGAGGGAGAGAGACTAGAGACTGATGGAGGAGAGAGGGAGAGAGACTAGAGACTGATGGAGGAGAGAGGTAGAGAGACTAGAGACTGATGGAGGAGAGAGGGAGAGAGACTAGAGACTGATGGAGGAGAGAGGGAGAGAGACTAGAGACTGATGGAGGAGAGAGGTAGAGAGACTAGAGACTGATGGGGGGAGGAGAGAGGGAGAGGGAGAGAGACGAGAGACTAGGATGGAGGAGAGAGGGAGAGAGACTAGAGACTGATGGAGGAGAGAGGGTAGAGAGACTAGAGACTGATGGAGGAGAGAGGGAGAGAGACTAGAGACTGATGGAGGAGAGAGGGAGAGAGACTAGAGACTGATGGAGGAGAGAGGGTAGAGAGACTAGAGAGATGAGGGAGGGAGAGAGGGAGAAGGAGAGAGAGAGCTAGAGATGAGGAGGAGAGAGGTAGAGAGACTAGAGACTGATGGAGGAGAGAGGTAGAGAGACTAGAGACTGATGGAGGAGAGAGGGAGAGAGACTAGAGACTGATGGAGGAGAGAGGGAGAGGACTAGAGATGAGGCAGGGAGAGAGGGAGAGAGACTAGAGACTGATGGAGGAGAGAGGGAGAGAGAGACTAGAGACTGATGGAGGAGAGAGGAGAGAGGACTAGGGGATGATGGAGGGAGAGAGGGAGAGAGGACTAGAGACTGATGGAGGAGAGAGAGGGGAGAGAGACTAGAGGAGGAGGAGGAGAGAGAGGAGAGACTAGAGATGATGGAGGAGAGAGGAGAGAATGATGAGGAGGAGAGGAGAGAAGGGGGAGGAGAGAGGAGGAGACAGAGAAGACTGATGGAGGAGGAGAGGGAGAGAGACAGAGACTGATGGAGGAGAGAGAGGTAGAGAGACTAGAGACTGATGGGAGGAGAGAGGGAGAGAGACTAGAGACTGATGGAGGGAGAGGGAGAGAGAAAAGAAAAGGGGAGAGAGGAGAGAGGGAGAGAGAAGAGGTGATGAGAGGAGAGAGGGAGAGAGACTAGAGATGATGGAGGAGAGAGGAGAGAGGAGAGAACTGAGAGGAGATGAGAGAGAGAGAGGAGAGGAGAGAGACTAGAGATGATGGAGGAGAAGAGGGAGAGAGGAGGAGAGAGCTGATGGAGGAGAGAGGGAGGAGGAGGAGGAAGGAGGAGTGAGAGAGGTGAGGAGAGAGAGGGAGGGAGAGAGGGGAGAGAATAGAGGGGGATGGAGGGAGGAGGGAGAGGAGGAGAGAGACTGATGGAGGGAGAGAGCGGAGGAGAGAGGAGGAGATGGAATGAGATGATGGAGAATGAGAGGAGAGAGAGAGAGACTGAGGAGGGAGAGGAAGGAGAGCGAGGAGAGGAGGAAACAGACGGAGGGGAAGGAGGAGAGGAAGGGATGGGAGAAGGGAAGGGAGAGAGGAGGAGAGACAGTGAGGAGGGGAGAGGGGGGAGAGGAGGGACGGAGATGGAGGGAGGAGAGGGAGGGAGAGGAGGAGGGGAGAGAGGAGGAGAAGGAGGAGAGGAGGGAGGTGAGAGAGGAGAGAGAGTAGAGGGAGAGGAGGGAGAGGAGGAGAGAGTGATGGAGGGAGAGAGGGAGGGAGAGAGGGAGGCTGCTCCAAGATGCCGTCGGCGGAGAAGCGGTATATGGACCTTTAGTACTACTAAGCTATATGGAATTGTTTTAAGAAGGTCATACGAAGGATGATTTTGCTATTTGATTTAGAATTTTAAGTCCCCTTGAAGTATAAAAAAATATATACGAATATATATTTGATGAACATTTGTATTTGGCCTTACTGCTATTAGCCCATTCAAACGCACTGAATAACAGATTCACTACATGGTACAACAGGTTTGTTCTGAAGTCTCTATCCTACATCTGAGAGATATAAAACACAATGTATTTAACCCCTTATTTTTGTCTCCATAAACAGTCTCCATAAAAAAACTCCAAAAAATCTAAAGTAAGTTTATTCTGAAGTGTCTATCCTACATCTGAGAGATATAGGAAAGATCAGGAATATATTAAAAAAACAAAAAAAATAACATCTATTTAACCCCTTATTTTTGGCACTAAACAGTCTCCATATATACTTCCATATTTTTTCAACTGTTACCGGGGGACCTTCAGACGAGTCTTGTGAGGCCTGTGGACGTCCTAGAGCAGAACAACCGACATTCACGTGTTCGTGAGAGTCTCACCTTTACACAGGTTAGTGTGTAGCCCAGACGGTCGTACACTTAAGACAATTTTCTGAGAAGGCTGATTTTCGGGCTCTCACGGTCTGACAAACACCGCTCTAGCTCTGTCACCTTTCACCGCAGATGCGGAAGTGTTACATAGGTGGATGCGGGGGATTGAGACGCATCCAATGCAATAAAACTAGCTTATACTGACAGATTTGTATGGGGATATTTGTATTATGCTAATTAGATTTCAGCGGGACGCGGACATCGACCTTACTCATGGTGTGATTGGGGTAACGTACAGGAACTGAAGTCCTTTTGTTCACCCGACCTAGAATACTTCACAATGAAATGCTGACCGCATTACCTCCCGAGACAATTGTCTTCGGTCATCATCACAGCCGTGTATATTCCCCCTCAAGCCGATACCACGACGGCTCTCAAGGAACTACGCTGGACTTTCTGCAAACTGGAAACCGCATATCCTGAAGCCGCATTTATTGTAGCTGGGGACTTTAATAAAGCAAATCTGAGGAAAACACTACCGAAGTTTTATCATAATATTGCCTGTAGTACTCGCCCTTCAAATACTGTTGACCATTTTTGCTCTCCCTTCCGGGATGGCAAATCAGATCACGACTCCATTCTGCTCCTCCCTTCCTATAGGCAGAAACTCAAACAGGAAGTACCCCTGCTAAGGTCTATTCAATGCTGGTCTGACTAATCAGAATCCATGCTTCAAGATTATTTTGATCACGTGGAATGAGATATGTTCCGGGTTGCCTCTGAGAATAACATTGACGTGTACACTGACATGGTGACTGATTTAATCAGGTGTATAGGGGATGTTGTTGCCACGGTGACCATTAAAACCTATCCAAACCAGAAACAGTGGATAGAAACTGGAAGTGCAAACCACCGCATTTAACCACGGCAAGGTGACTGGGAATATGGTCGAATACAAACAGTGTAGTTATTCCCTCCATAACGCAATCAAACAGGCAAAACGTCAGTACAGAGACGAAGTGGAGTCGCAATTCAAATGGCTCAGATGGCTCAGACACAAGACGTATGTGGCAGGGTCTACAGCCAATCACGGATTACAAAGGGTAAACCAGCCACATCGCAGACACTGACGTCTTGCTCCCAGACAAGCTAAACACCTTCTTCGCCCGCTTTGAGGATAACACAGTGCTGCTGACGCGGGCCACTCCCGAGGACTGTGAGCTCTCTGTGGCTGACGTGAGTAAGACATTTAAGCGTGTTAACCCCCGCAAGGCTGCGGCCCAGACGGACTCCCTAGCCGCGTCCTCAGAGCATGTGCAGACCAGCTGGCTGGAGTGTTTACAAACATATTCCATCTCTCCCTATCCCAGTCTGCTGTCCCCAACTTGCTTCAAGATGGCCACCATTGTTCCTGAACCCAAGAAAGCGAAGCTAACTGAACTAAATCACTATCGCCCCGTAGCACTCACTTCTGTCATCATGAAGTGCTTTGAGAGACTAGTCAAGGATCATATCACCTCTACCTTACCTGTCACCCTAGACCCACTCCAATTTGCTATCACCATCGCACTGCACACTGCCCTATCCCATCTGGACAAGAGGAATACCTATGTAAGAATGCTGTTCATTGACTACAGCTCAGCCTTCAACCCCATAGTACCCTCCAAGCTCAACATTAAGCTCGGGGCCCTGGGCCTGAACCCCGCCCTGTGCAACTGGGTCCTGGACTTCCTGACGGGCCGCCCCCAGGTGGTGAAGGTAGGCAACAACACCTCCACTACGCTGATCCTCAACAGAGAGGCCCCACAAGGGTGCGTACTCAGCCCACTCTGTACATCCCTGTTCACCCATGACTGTGTGGCCACGCACGGCTCCAACTCAATCATCAAGTTTGCAGATGACACAACAGTGGTAGGCCTGATTACCAACAGCCTCCAGGGAGGAGGTGAGGACCCTGGTGGAGTGGTGCCAGGTAAATAACCTCTCTCTCAATGTCAACAAAACGAAGGAGCTGATCCTGAACTTCAGCAGACAGCAGAGGAAGCACGCCCCCATCAACATTGACGGGGCCGCAGTGGAGAAGGTGAAAAGCTTCAAGTTCCTTGGCGTACACATCACTGACAAACTGAAATGGTCCACCCACACAGACAGTGTAGTGAAGAAGGCGCAACAGCGCCTCTTCAACCAAGAGGAGGCTGAAGAAATTTGTCTTGGCCCTCACAAACGTGGACAGATTCACCCAGCAGGTAGCCTGGCGGGTAGGAGCGTTGGGCCAGTAACCAATAGGTTGCTGGATTGAATCCCCGAGCTGACAAGGTAAAAATCTGTTGTTTTTCCCCTGAGCAAGGCAGTTAACCCACTGTTCTTTTTGGTTTCTCATAATTTGGGTTGGGTCTGATTGTGTTGCTGGCCTAGGTCTCTGTGTTTGTGAAAAGAGCTCGAGAACTAGCTGGCTGAGGGGACTCATCTCTAGGTGAATCTCTCTGTAGGTGATGGCTTTGTGGTGGAATGTGTGTGGGTATTGCTTCCTTTTAGGTGGTGGTCAAATTTAACAGCTCTTTTCTGGATTTTGATAACTAGTGGGTATAGTGATAATTCTGCTCTGCGTGCATTGTTTGGGGTTTTGCATTTTACACTAACTATATTTTTGCTGAATTCTGCAGAGTCTCAGTTGGGTGTAGCTGTAGTGACGCCTTAAGCACTAGTGCCCTAGACTGCTGCAGTGCCCTAGACCGATGCAGTGCCCTAGACCGCTGCGCCACTCGGGAGGCCCTCAATTGGGTGTTTGTCCCATTTTGTGAATTCTTGGTTGGTGAGTGGACCCAGACCCCACAAGCATAGAGGGCAATGGGTTCTATAACTGATTGAAATATTTTTAGCCAGATCCTAATTGGGATGTCAAGTTTTATGTTTCTTTTGATAGCATAGAAGGCCCTTCTTGCCTTGTCTTTTAGATCTTGTGGAAGTTACCTGTGGTGTTGATGTTTAGGCCAAGGTAGGAATACCCGGACTATTTACATTGACCCCCCCCCCCCCCTTTTTACACTGCTGCTACTCGCTGTTTATTATCTATGCGTAGTCACTTTACCCCAAACTACATGTACAAACTACCTCGACTAACCTGTACCCCTGCACATTGACTCAGTACCAGTACCCCCTGTATATAGCCTCATTATTGTTATGTCATCTTTATTGTGTTACTTTTAATTTTTTACTTTAGTTTATTTAGTAAATATTTTCTTAACTCGATTTCTTGAACTGCATTGTTGGTTAAGGGCTTGTAAGTAAGCATTTCTCGGGAAGGTCTACACATGTTGTATTCGGCGCATGTGACAAATACAATTTGATTTGATTTGATTATTTGTGTGCTCTAGGGCAACTGGACCTTTTTTGGAACACCATTATTTATGTCTTACTGTCAGGGCCCAAGTCTGACAGAATCTGTGGAGAAGATTTAGGTGCTGCTGTAGGCCCTCCTTGGTTTGGGGACAGAAGCACCGGATCATCAGCAAACAGTAGACATTTGATTTCTGAGTCCAGTAGGATGAGGCCGGGTGCTGCAGACTGTTCTAGTGCCCTCGCCAATTCATTGATATAAATGTTGAAGAGGGTGGGGCTCATGCCGCATCCCTGTCTCACCCCACGGCCCGAGGAAAGAAATCGGTGTGTTTATTGACAATTTTACCTGCACACTTGTTGTTTCTGTACATTGATATCATAATGTCATATACTTTCCCCCCAACACCAATTTCCATCAATTTGTAAAGCAGACCCTCATGCTAAATTGAGTCAAAAGCTTTTTTTAAATCAACAAAGCATGAGAAGACTTTGCTTTTGTTTTGTTTATTTTTTTTGTCAATGAGGGTGTGCAGGAAGTATACGTGGTCTGTCATACGGTATTTTGGTAAGAAGCCATTATGACATTTGCTCAGGACATTGTTTTCACTGAGGAAATATACAAATCTGCTGTTGATACTGCAGATAATTTTGTTTCGAGATTCCTGTTGTCACAGATTCTACGATAATTATTGGGGTAAAATTTGTCTCCACTGTTGTGGATTGGGGTGACCAGACCTTGGTTCCAAATATTGGGGAAGATGCCAGAGCTAAGGATGATGTTAAAGAGTTTAAATATAGCCAATCGGAGTTTGTGGTCTGTATCTTTTATCATTTCATTGAGGATACCATCAACACCACAGGACTTTTTTGGTTGGAGGGTTTGTATTTTGTCCTGTAGTTCATTCAATGCAATTGGAGAATCCAGTGGGTTCTGGTAGTCTTTAATAGTTGATTATAAGATTTGCATTTGATCATGTATATTCTTTTGCTGTTTGCTCTTTTTTTTTTTTGAGGGGGGGGGGGGGGGGGGTAGATCAGCTTAATATTGCAGATAGATTGTAACTTCTATCAATGTAATTGTCTGCATCACTTCCAATCCCCCATGTTTTTTATATATATACTCCCCTTTATTACTTTTAAACCCCGCCATCCTTTTGTCACGATTTAAACTGAATATGAACCCAAATGCAGACAACTACACCGAGCCAGAGAAGGTTTAACAGGTTTATTTCAAAGTTAAATTGTCCAGGTTTCCAAAAATAGGGGAAGAGCAAGTCCAGGTCTACAGGGAGGGTAACAGATCCAGGGTTCTGAGCAGGAGTGGTACCGTAACGTCCTAGTGTCCGTGGTGAGTCCAAATGTGAGGTCCAGTAGTGGAAAGCAGGATGGTGGTGGCAGGAGTGAAGCGGAGGCAGGAGTCAGGTTCCAATAATCTGTGGCACAGGAGAAATATAAATAGAACCAGCCAAAAACACAAAGAGCGAAAACAAGCAGGTTGAGTCAGCAGCGAGACTAACATGGTCGTCTTGACTATGATCTGACGATGAGTGGTAAGTTTGACCGGGTCTTAAAGGCTGAGGTGATTATGGTGAATGAGCTGCAGCTGGAACCCTGACTCCCGCACACCAGACTTCACTCCTGCAATCAAGGACAGACAGAGGGGAGGGGGAGAGCAGAGAGAGAGCTACCTAGGAGCAGTAGGCCTAACACCTTTCCCTACTTGGGGTAAATTAGTGAACAACAATGCCCAGGCCTCTACTTCCAGCCTATACTTACTATCTACACCTTATGGACACAGTCAATTTTACAATAATTCTATTTGATTTTTTTTTTTTTTTTTTTTGCTCCTGAACTTCTTCTACTCTCAACCTCTCCAATCATTTTCATGATGTCCATCCGGTTTGCTTCTATATGCCATATCTTTCTAACTGTGCTCTTTCCCAAAAGCTCCTTAACATACAACCTATATACTTATTATGGACACAGTATGCTTACATTATTAGTTATCTTGTTATTATTTGTTGTTATTTGTTATTAGTCCCATCCTTCAACTCCATTCAATACCTCCCATCTATCTCTTAACACCATCCATAGCTGAGGATAATGTTGAAGAGTTTAAGAATAGCCCATTTGAATTTGCGGTCTGTAATATTTTATCATTTAGTTTAGTATACCATCAACACCACAGGCCTTTTTGGGTTGGAGGGTTTGTATTTTGTCCTGTAGCTCATCCAATGTAATTGTAGAATCCAATGGGTTCTGGTAGTCTTTAATAATGGACTCTAAATTTTGTAAATCATCATCCATATGTTTTTGTTCTTGGTTCTTTGTTATATGGCCGAAAAGGTTGGATAGGTTGCTCTTCGTGTTGTTGTTTGTTTAGTGTGTTCCAATTTTCCCAGTAGTGATTTCATTCTATGGATTCTTCAATCACATTGAGATGTAATGTGCTGTTCTTTTTTTTTTTCTTAGTGTATTTCTGTACTGTTTTAGTGTTTCCACGTAGTGGAGGCGTAAGCCAAGGTTTTCTGGGGTCTCTGTGTTTTTGGTTGGATAGGCTTCTCAGTTTCTTTCTAAGGTTTTTTGCATTCTTCATCAAACCATTCCTCATTGTTGTGAGACCTCAACCCAGAGTCTCTCAGTTTATACTTTCACTATTGCAGGATAACATTTTGTCCAGGAAGTTGTCTAGGAGGGATTGGATTTGTTGTTGGCCAATAGTTTTTTGGTAGGTTTTCGACGCTACCCTCCTTCCATCTATAGCATTTCTTAACAGCATTTAGTTTGTTCGGCTTCAATGCTTAATGATTGAGTATTGCTCTGTTCAAGTAGATTGTGATTTTGCTGTGGTCTGATAGGGGTGTCAGTGGGCTGACTGTGAACGCTCTGAGAGACTCTGGGTTGAGGTCAGTGATAAAGTAGTCTACAGTACTACTGCCAAAAGATGAGCTATAGGTGTACCTACCATAGGAGTCCCCTCGAAGCCTACAATTGACCATATACAGACCCAGCGTGTGAAAGAGCTGCAGGAGTTGTGACCCATTTTCTTTTAAGTTGTTTTGTCGTAGTTGTGTCTAGGGGGGCATATGGGGGAGGGAATGCTATCACCTCCAGGTAGGTGTTTGTCCCCCTGTGTGCTGAGGGTGTCAGGTTCTTGTCCAGTTCTGGCGTTTAGGTCGCCACAGACTAGTACATGTCCCTGGGCCTGGAAATGGTTGATCTCCCCCTCTAGGATGGAGAAGCTGTCATCATTAAAGTATGGGGATTCTATTGGGGGGATATAGGTAGCACACAGGAGGACATTTTTCTCTGTTGAGATTATTTCCCTATTAATTTCTAATCAAATGTTCCTGTTTTGACAAATTTAATAGAGTGGGTCTGATCTATACCAAGTTAGCATACCCCGTGAGGCTCTTCCCTGTTTTTACTCCTAGTAGTTTTGGTGGATGGGACTACCAGCTCTCTGTAACCTAGAGGGCAACCAGTGGGTCCATCTCTTCTATACCATGTTTCAGGATCTCTCTCTCTCTCTCTCTCTCTCTCTCTCTCTCTCTCTCTCTCTCTCTCTCTCTCTCTCTCTCTCTCTCTCTCTCTCTCTGGGCCTATGTCCAGTGCTTCGTGCTGTTCTGTAAATTACATGAAGGTGAGTCTGAGAGAGGGGATACATCCCAAATGGCACCCTATTCCCTATATAGTGCACTACTTTTGACCAAGGATCATGGATATGACAGAGCCATCCAACACAAGGCAAGGTCGTTTTGCTTTCTGCACTAAGTGCAGATTCAGTCAAAAGTTTGGAAAAGCAGCCAACAAGTGCTCAGCATATGTGGGAACTCCTTCAAGACTGTTGGAAAATAATTCCAGGTGAAGCTGGTTGAGAGAATGCCAAGCGTGTGCAAAGCTGTCATCAAGGCAAAGGGAGGCTACTTTGAAGAATCTGAAATCTAAAATATGTATTTATTTATTTGACCTTTATTTAACCAGGTAAGCCAGTTGAGAACAAGGTCTCATTTACAACTGCGACCTGGCCAAGATAAAGCAAAGCAGTGCGATAAAAACAACAACACAGAGTTACATATGGGGTAAAACAAAACATACAGTCAAAAATACAACAGAAAATATATATACAGTGTGTGCGAATGTAGTAAGTTATGGAGGTAAGGCAATAAATAGGCCATAGTGCAAAATAATTACAATTAGTATTAACACTGGAATGATAGATGTGCAAGAGATGATGTGCAAATAGAGATACTGGGGTGCAAATGAGCAAAATAAATAACAATATGGGGATGAGGTAGTTGGGTGGGCTAATTTCAGATGGGCTGTGTACAGGTGCAGTGATCGGTAAGCTGCTCTGACAACTGACGCTTAAAGATAGTGAGGGAGATAAGAGTCTCCAGCTTCAGAGATTTTTGCAGTTCGTTCCAGTCATTAACAGCAGAGAACTGGAAGGAATAGCGGCCAAAGGAGGTGTTGGCTTTGGGGATGACCAGTGAGATATACCTGCTGGAGCGCAGACTACGGGTGGGTGTTGCTATGGTGACCAGTGAGCTAAGATAAGATGGGGATTTGCCTAGCAGTGATTTACAGATGACCTGGAGCCAGTGGGTTTGGCGACGAATATGTAGTGAGGGCCAGCCAACAAGAGCGTACAGGTCACAATGGTGGGTAGTATATGGGGCTTTGGAGACAAAACGGATGGCACTGTGATAGACTACATCCAATTTACTGGAGGCTATTTTGTAAATGACATCGCTGAAGTCAAGGATCGGTAGGATAGTCAGTTTTACGAGGGCATGTTTGGCAGCATGAGCGAAGGAAGCTCGTTTGGAGGTTTGTTAACACAGTGTCTAATGAAGGGCCAGATGTATACAAAACGGTGTCGTCCGCATAGAGGTGGATCCGAGCGTCACCAGCAGCAAGAGCGACATCATTGATATACACAGAGAATAGAGTCTGCCCGATAATTGAACCCTGTGGCACGCCCATAGAGACGGCCAGAGGTCCAGACAACAGGCTCTCCGATTTGACACATTGAACTCTATCTGAGAAGTAGTTGGTGAACCAGGCGAGGCAGTCATTTGAGAAACCAAGGCTATTTAGTCTGCCAATAAGAATGCGGTGGTTGACAGAGTCGAAAGCCTTGGCCAGGTCGATGAAGACGGCTG
>LR778265.1:55091819-55104319 GCA_902810595.1 Coregonus sp. 'balchen' | reverse complement strand
AGGGAGGTGTTAAGTCCCAGGGTCCTTAGCTTAGTGATGAGCTTTCAGGGCACTATGGTGTTGAACGCTGAGCTGCAGTTAATGAATAGCATTCTCACGTAGGTGTTCCTCTTGTCCAGGTGGGAAAGGGCAGTGTGGAGTGCAATAGAGGTTGCATCATCTGTGGATCTGTTAGGGTGGGATGCAAATTGGAGTGGATCTAGGGTTTCTGGGATAATGGTGTTGATGTGAGCCATGACCAGCCTTTCAAAGCACTTCATGGCTACAGACGTCAGTGCTACGGGTCGGTAGTCATTTAGGCAGGTTACCTTAGTGTTCTTGGGCACAGTGACTATGGTGGTCTGCTTGAAACATGTTGGTATTACAGACTCAGTCAAGACACTTGCCAGTTGGTCAGTGCATGCTCAGAGTACACGTCCTGGTAATCCGTCTGGCCCTGCGGCCTTGTGAATGTTGACCTGTTTAAAAGTCTTACTCACATCGGCTACGGAGAGCGTGATCACACAGCTGTCCGGAACAGCTGATGCTGATGCCTCGAAGCGAGCATAGAAGTAATTTAGCTCGTCTGGTAGGCTTGTGTCACTTGGCAGCTCGCGGCTGTGCTTTCCCTTTGTAGTCCGTAATAGTTTGCAAGCCCTGCCACATCCGTCGAGCGTTGGAGCCGGTGTAGTACAATTCAATCTTAGTCCTGTATTGACGCTTTTCCTGTTTGATGGTTCAGCGGAGGGCATAGCGGGATTTCTTATAAGCTCCTTGAAGCGGCAGCTCTAGTCTTTAGCTCAGTGTGGATGTTGCCTGTAAACCATGGTTTCTGGTTGGGGTATGTACGTACGGTCACTGTGGGGACGACATCATCGATGCACTTATTGATGAAACCAATGACTGATGTGGTGTGTACTCCTCAAGGCCATCGGAAGAATCTCGGAACATATTCCAGTCTGTGCTAGCAAAACAGTCCTGTAGCTTAGCATCTACGTCATCTGACCACGTCCGTATTGAGCGAGTCATTGGTACTTCCTGCTTTAGTTTTTGCTTGTAAGCAGGAATCAGGAGAATAGAATTATGGTCAGATTTGCCAAATGGAGGGCGAGGGAGAGCTTTGTACGCGTCTCTGTGTGTTGAGTAAAGGTGGTCTAGAGTTATTTTTCCTCTGGTTGCACATTTAACATGCTGGTAGAAATTAGGTCAAACGGATTTAAGTTGCCTTGCATTAATGTCCCCGGCCACTAGGAGCGCCGCCTCTGGATGACCATTTTCTTGTTTGCTTATGGCCTTATACAGCTCGTTGAGTGCGGTTTTAGTGCCAGAATCGGTTTGTGGTGGTAAATAATCTGCCACAAAAAATATAGATGAAAACTCTCTTGGTAAATAGTGTGGTCTACAGCTTATCATGAGATACTCTATCTCAGGCGAGCAAAACCTTGAGACTTCCTTAATATTAGATTTCATGCACCAGCTGTTATTTACAAATATACACAGACCGCCACCTCTTGTCTTACCGGAGGCAGCTGTTTTATCTTGCCAATGCACCAAAAACCGCGCCAGCTGTATGTTATCCATGTCATTGTTCTGACATAGCTGTATGTTGTCCATGTCGTCGTTCAGCCACGACTCGGTGAAACATAAGATATTACAGTTTTTAATGTCCCGTTGGTAGGATATCCTTGATCTTAGGTCGTCCAATTTATTTTCAAATGATTGAACATTGGCTAACAGGACTGATGGTAGACGCAGATTACCCACTCGCCGTCAGATCCTTACAAGGCACCCCGACCTACATCCCCGATATCTCCGTCTCTTTTTCATGCAAATGATGGGGATTTGGGCCTTGTCAGGTGTCTGAAGTAAATCCTTCGCGTCCGACTCATTAAATAATACATTATGGTACATCTTTGTCCAGTTCGAGGTGAGTAATCGCTGTCCTGATATCCAGAAGCTCTTTTCAGTCATAAGAAACGGTGGCAGAAACATTATGTACAAAATAAATTACAAATAATGCAAAAAAACACACAAAATTGGTTAGGAGCCCGTAAAACCGCAGTCATCTCCTCCGGCGCCATTCATAAACTCAGAACGTTGTCAGATTGTCCGTTCGTAAATTCAGAGCATTTCGCTCTCGGAGCGTTCAGAGCGCACAGTGGACGCTCCGGCCGAGGAGTAGGGTTGATCTAAGCGTTCTGACCTAACAACAGTAGTCAAGCACCCAAGCTAACTGGCTAATGTTGGCTAGCTTGCTTGCTACTTCCAGACACAAATGAGAGAACAGCTCACTCTGACCATTTTACTCGCCCTAGCAGAGCTGGTTAGGCTCTTTCTATGTTATCCAGAGCGTTATTGACTAACTGTAACGAGAAGGTTCCTGTCTTTTTCCATGGCTAAACCAACTAGGCTCCTATTTTAACAATTTTATTATTATTTACAGATGGCATACAAGTATGTTACTAAGGCACATGAAAGTTCACATGTTCCAGAAGGCATTTCTGCACAAAAACGCTTTTTGATTTTAAAAAAAAGTTTACTTTCAAAAGCCTCTCCTGTGAAGTAGTGACGCGCGACATATGCCTAGTTTCCCGAAACGAGTCACATTTGTGAAAATTCTATAGCAATCTGGAGTGGGGAAGCGGCCATGCATTTGGATAATTAATAGACACTGCAGTAAATAAAACCTAATAAAAACATCCAGGACCAGAGTCTACGCAGACCGGTGTGCCATAGCCAATCAGAGCTACAGTAGGCCTTTACGAAAACAAGCCGTTTGCCACACAGGCCTGCTATCATTCACTTTGAACTGGACTTTGTGATTACAGGCAGTTGCAACAGCGCGACTTTAGATCATTAGAACGCATTCGCCAAAAGCCACAAAATACACGTGAATGGATTTTTTGCAAGTACCACGGGAGTCCTCTTACATTTGGGAACTTTACAGTCCTATCGATCAAACAACCATGAAAAGGTAGGCTCTCTCTCCCTCGGCTATGCACATAAACAACAACAAGATCAACAACTAATCCGAGCCAGAGCAAGATGAGCTAAAATCTAACAAAGGAACATTAGATAAACCCTCTCAAACTTTTTCAGCTAGTTGGCGGTCAAAATTACACTGATAAAACGAATGAGGAATTGTAGCCTACTTGTCCTTCTGCAGCTTGCCTGCCTTATGCACGCTTGTCCCAACCAAGCACCCAAAGCTAATTGGCTAAAGTTGGCTAGCTTGCTAGCTAGCTACTTCCAGACACAAATAAAAGAACACCTTACTCTGACCATTTTACTTACCCTAGCAGAGTTGGTTAGGCTGCTTACATGTTATCTAGAGCGTTCTTGACTAACTGTAACTTTTTTTTTTTTGCCTACGCTTACTGACACCAGTCATATTCAGCAGATGTTGCGCGTTCGTAAATTCATCAGTTATTCTGTGCTCTGGCACACTCAGACGAGAGTGCTCTGAAATCGGAGCAGCTAGCTAGATAGCCAGAGTGAATTTTGCGAACGCAAGAGATATACTAGCTAACTGTATAACAGTCGTTCAAGTTCTTGCTAGCTAACCAAATGACACCTGCATCCCTAGCTGTGTATAGACACCAAAAAACAATATAAGGGGAAAAAGTCAGAGACTTATCCACTCCTCCAATGACATGACATCCTCCTAGCAGCTAGCTAGCTATCTAGCTAACGTTATGCTCTGTGTGTTTAGCTTGCTACATAAATAGATACGCTAGCCTATTAGCCACATTATGACTGACTTGTGATCATTGCCTTTGATAGTCTGATTGTTTTGACATTCGTCCGTTTTTTCTTTTCTCAAAATATTGAGTTATTGAAACTGAAACAGTGCATCCCGAATGGAGGCAGCAAACAATGTACCAGGCCAGCTGTGATTTACAACCTGATAGCAGTATTTTTTGGACTACCAATAAATTAATTGGTGAATTATATTAATCATGCATTGAACTACATCCATCTATTCTGCCAACAATGCCTTAGTGTATGTCATGGAATGCTGAGTCAAATAGAACCTATTTTTAAAACCTATAAAGTTGGTTTTGTAGAAAAAACTGGGAATTCAATATTTTTTACTGATATTATGATTGTCTGTTTGTTTCATATCTGCAAAGTAGTTAAAAATCTGTCAGTTCCACTTTAACGCCAATCTACAGAGCTACACATTACACATCATGCTAATGCAAGAGAGAAAAGGCAATTAGCTGTATAATTACACTCAATAGATGGAATGGCGGTCTTCGGTCAGATAAACAGTGCGGCCGCACTATTTGATGGTGAGTCGGCTTCACGCAAGCTCGGAGATCGGAGTCCTGGGAGGAGACTCAGAAAAAGGCCAGGTAGTCCTGGGTTCCAACGTAGGTTTGGTGAGGAATGCTAGCGTTTGTCTTCAATGACTGAGATCTAGACGGGATCAATCAAATACGAGCTGGTGATCCGGAATCCTTAGCTCAGCTTCAATGGAAAAAGGACAACTTGCAAGAGTAAGTCCTTGGGTGGTTTGTCAAGAAGTCGTTTCGACAGTTACGTCTGACAGACAAAACATTCCTCTGAAACTGAGGTGTGAAACGTTCCTCTGAAACTGAGATGTGAAACATTCCTCCTATGTTAGTTCCTCAATTTGAGGGGAGTGTTCAAAATGCCCTGCCAAACCATCTGACCCTGCTGATTGGTTCAAGCGTGGAAAGGGGGAGATAGTCATCCAAGCCTCCCCTGTTCGTGCCAATTGGAGAAATTAGGTATTTGTCCATAAGTGTCCAAAGCATGTTCTTCATGTACCATACACTCACAGAAACAGTCCAATAGTGAATGAAATGAAGGTTGCCATCCGCAGGCACCAAACAGGTTAGGTTACACATTGCATTGTTACTTGTAAGAAGCATATTACACCTTGTAATAACATAGTAAAAACTAAATAATATCACATAGTATACTTTACCCTAACCCCAACATTACATGAGTCCTTCATGTTTGATGTGCTGTTAGAAAAGGTGTTTAGATGACTTTTTTTATTTATTTTTTACATTTACGTCATTTAGCAGACGCTCTTATCCAGAGCGACTTACATTATCTTTTTATTTTTCATACTGGCCCCCCGTGGGAATCGAACCCACAACCCTGGCGTTGCAAACGCCATGCTCTACATCCCTGCCGGCCATTCCCTCCCCTACCCTGGACGACTCTGGGCCAATTGTGCGGTCATGGCCGGCTACGACAGAGCCTGACATCTTGGTCCATTGTTGAATGAGTTGGCCTATTTTCTTAGAAAAAGAGGAAGTATGTGGATCTGGACTTTAACTGCCCTGTCGTATAAAAGCATTCCAACTTGGGCTCTTCCGGTTTGTTTAGAATACGTGATATAGCCCTGAATCAAGAAAGCAGGCTGATTGGGGCCATGTACTGGCCCTGCTGGTCAAGCCTGGCACTTCAAATTGGACTTATTCTGGCCACTGGGGTCAACCAGGGTTCCTGGTCTGAAAGGGGGTTGATAGGCCCCTGTCCAGAAAAAAGGGGGTTGTGCTGAAGTCATGTGAGGGTCCATGCCCCGGGGGTTGGTTCCCAAGATAGCATACTCTATGATATATATTTTTTTAGAAAAGCAGGAAATTTGCTTTAGGACGGCAAAATTGTCTTTCAGCCTCATAACAGAAAGTGTAGAATTGCAGGAAATTTGCAAAATTTTCTCTTAGCCTCATGACAGAATAGAATAGCAGAAAGAATAGCAGAAAAGTTAGCTGATCCCCCCCCCCCCCCCCCCACAACTTCACATTATTGTGACCTATAGTGACGAAAAATATCATCCTTAATTTCGTTGTATAACTCACAGTAATACAAGGCATGAACCATCGTTACAAAAAAGTGCATAAACGTTTATCTAGGGGAGTGTTTGTGTATCGACCCGTCTCAATGGCGAGAAGGGTCACTCCACGTCTAAATTTAGCAAAAGAGCTTCGATATTGCTTGGATAAAACAGTACATTTTACATATTTAGCAGACGCTCTTATCCAGAGCAAATAGGGTTAAGTGCCTTGCTCAAGGGCACAACGACAGAGTTTTCACCTAGTCGGCTCTGGGATTAGAACCAGCGACCTTTCGGTTACTGGCACAACGCTCTTAACCACTAAGCTACCTGCCGCCCGTAGGGTTCTGTCTAGGGGTGTAACGATCCATCTACTACATCGATGTATCGATTTATATTCCTATGATCCAACTACATCGATCTGTGCTCGGCGAGTTGGCCTTTTGAACAACATATATCAATCTAACATCGTTTTAAAATGTAATAAATCGATTGTATCGATACTAGGAAATAACCCATTGGATTTAAGCACGTCAGACTTTAAATGGATGTTTTTTCTTAGCACTTTTAATGATAAAGGCTTTAAACATTACTCGATTCAGTCTGCCTATCCGTGACGTCATCGCCCCGCGCCAGCAGCAGCGCAAAGGCGCAAAGACAACAAAACATAGCATGGCGGACGACAGAGGAGAAGCCGACGAGCGAGAAATTATCAAGCCACCATTGCAGTCCTTACAAGAAACAGGAATCTAGGAAACTTCACCTGCACTGTCCAGTATCCAGGTATTTATTTCAGTCACACTGGTTGAATTTTTGGCTAAAAGGTTACTGAATCGATTTCAAGTCACTGAATCGTTTCGGATCGTATCGTTCTAAATGAACCAATATCGTCCTTGAATCGTATCGACAACCACGAATCGTGATACAAATCGAATCGTTGTTAAAACGAATCGTTACACCCCTAGTTCTGTCACAAAATAGCATTTGAAAAGTCTGTAAGTGGTCAGTTTGTTACTTTCAGGTTGGTTTATCAGTTGGTGCCACTTTAGTTCATTGTTCATTGTTCATCTAAAAGTGCTGATTTAAAAGAATTACATGTATTCTTAGCAGTAATGGCATGAAGGGCACCATTCACATGGTTAGCTATATATTTAACCTCTTAAGGATCGGACCCTTTTTTATCCATTTTCGCCTAAAATGACATACCCAAATCTAACTGCCTGTAGCTCAGGACCTGAAGCAAGGATATGCATATTCTTGATACCGTTTGAAAGGAAACACTTTGAGGTTTGTGGAAATGTGAAATTTGTGTAGTAGAATATAACACATTAGTTCTGGTAAAATATCATACAAACCAAAAAAACGTGTTTTCTATTTTTTTTTTCATAATCTTTGAAATGCAAGAGAAAGGCCACAATATAATATTGCAGTGTGTTGCAAAGTTTCAGATTGATCCAGTGAAGCATTGCAATACTGGACTACTTGGTTTACAGTCTGCCCAAATGTGCCGAATTGGTCAATTGATACATTTTCAAGTACATAACTATAGAGAACATACAAAAATGATATGGTAATACAAAATGTAAGTTTACACACTCACAGGAATGTCATACATGATGGATCATTAGCTTATACACTAACTTTCACATATCTAGATGGCCGGGTGTGTGACACTCTGGCTCCATGGACTTTGATTATTGAGCCAGGGTTGTTCATTTTCATTGTTTGGGTGTATTTCTATGTTGGGGATTCTAGTTGTTCATTTCTATGTTTGGGTATTGTTCTTGATTAGTCATATGACTCCCAATCGGAGGTAACGAGTGTCAGCTGTCGGCTCGTTATCTCTGATTGGGAGCCATATTTAAACTGTGTGGTTTCTCCTTGGTTTGTGGGTTTTTGTTCCATGTTTCTGTCAGTGTTACAGAGGACTTCACTATCGTCCTTTGTTGTTTTTCGTGGTTGCTTTATTAAATAAAAGTCATCATGTTCACTCCACGCGCTGCGTATTGGTCCGCTTCTTCAGACGATCGTGACAGGGTGGGGTGGGTGTGGAGCCAGAGACAGCAGGGGTTCAAACTGTAGAACCCAATTCCTACATTTGAATATAAAAATTGATTTTATCAAACAAAACTGTGCTACATTTTATCTCTGGGTCCCTTAGGCTAACAAATCAGAGCAAGATTACTGAATGTACATTATTTACCTTCAGAGGTGAATGTATCAAACCAGTTGCCGTGATATGTTTTTTGTTGTTGTGCGCTCTCCTCAAACAATAGCATGTTTGTTTTTCACTGTAATAGCTACTGTAAATTGGACAGTGCAGTTAGATTAACAAGAATTTAAGCTTTCTGCCCATATAAGACATGTCTATGTCCAGGAAGGTTTGCTGTTACTTACAACAGTCATGCTAATCACATTAGCACACGTTAGCTCAACCATCCTGTATACAGGACACCGGTTGTAATAAAAAAAAAAAATAAATAAAACAGACACATTGTAATCCAAAAATGAATTCATAGTCAACCCCAGATACTACAACATCTAATATGGCAGGACCACAGCAGCAAATAAGGGTGTTCCACTGCTGCATTCCTCGGGTAATGTACTACCTTAGTTTTGTCTACATTGATATTCAGTTTCCATTGTTCACAGCAGTTACAAAAGGAATATAACGTTTACAGGAAACTCACTCTACATCTTTAGATGAAGTTGCGTGGAAAAAAGGAATGGGGAGGTGAAATAATTTTCTGTCATGGAAAAAGGAACTCAAAAGGTGTGAGGATACAAATTAACAAAAATATTGATCCGAATGTGTAAAGAATCAGGAATGATCAGCAAGGAACCCTTTTGAATATAAAAGTGGATGAAAAACAGATTTGGCTCATTAATGTATATGGTCCAAATCAGTATGATCCACACTTCTTAGAAAATATTTATACCAATCTATTGAATTTACAGGCAACAAACGATCAAATTATTATGGTGGGAGACTATAAAACAGTGTTAAGTACCTCAATGGACCGTAAAGGAAATCACCAAGGCCAAATTACAGAGGAATAACTTTTTGAGGCTATTAATTCCTTTCAGTTTGGAAAAACCCCAGGGCTTGATGGCATACCGGTAGAGTAGATAGACAGTAGATATCAAGCCTTTTTTATATACTCAAAGCTCCATGATTAGCTTGTTTTAACTACTCCTATAGAAATGGTAGGTACTCACTCAGTAGGAAGGTCTGATTTCACTATTATTAAAACAAGACCCTGATGGCAAATATCCAGTCTATCTAAAAAAAACTGGAGGCCTATTACACTTTAATGTTTGATGCAAAAATACTAGCGACATGCATAGCACTCAGAATTAAAAAAGGTTTTACCAGGTATTGTTCATCCTGATCAGACTGGTTTTTTACATGGACAATACATTGGAGACAATATACGACAACTACTAGAAATTATAGAACAACATGAAATATCTAAGAAAGGCCTTCGGAGTAAGACTGGATTTCATATATATATATATATATATATATATATATATATATATATATATCAATTTCAGTGAGTCTCTTATTCAATGGGTAAACGTAATATATAGCAACCCCAGGTGTATAATAGTAAATAGTGGCAAGAGGAGTTAAACAAGGGTGTCCACTGTCACCATATTTATTCGTTATGTCCATTGAAACTCTAGCTATTAAAATCTTATCAAATAACAACATTAGAGGATTAGAAATCCAAGGTTTAAAAACAAAAGTGTCCATGTATGCCGATGACTGAAGTTTGATATTAAGTCTGCAAGCTAAATCCCTGCAATGTCTCATTGAAGATCTAAGAACTAAGAACAGCTCATCCATTGTTTAAAAATGGCCTTTTTGCCTTTGTGCAGATTGCCATTTCTCATTTTCGATTAATTGAAAATGAAACCTTGTTCATAGTATCACTCTTTTTCAAACAAGCAATGCAGAGCTGTTTACAATTTCAATTTCATCTCCCAAAAAAGATAGAACAGATATTACACAAAATATTATGGTTGAACTCCAATGTGCTGGTTGATAAAAGACCTGTATTAATGGAAAATATGTTTGAGAAGGGTATTTTGTTTTTAAATGATATTGATAATTGGAATGGTAGAGTTACAGTATGTATTTCATGAAGCTAACGAAATTGTATGAGAAGGATCAATCCAAGATTACAACAAATTGATTACAGCACTACCCCAAAAATGGAGGAGGGAGGTGGCAGCAGGAGTAGGTAGGGAACTGCTCTGTCTGCCCAATATAATGTTTGGGGGTGGGGAGTGGAGGGGGTGGTTTTTCAAGGGTGATTGTGGAGGGGTTTTTGGATGGTTGAGGGGCAGCTCTCAAGGGTAACTGTGGGGGAGGATCTTGGATGGTTGGTGGCCTGGCGATTGGGAGCTTGGGCCGGTGGCCGAGAGGTCGCTGGTTCGGGTCCCCAATTCGACAGGGTGGGTGATTTGTCCTTGTGCCCTTGGGTGAGGCGCTTAACCCTGGTTGCTCCTGTGGGTCACTCTGGATGGGAATGTCTGGTAGATGACTTAATGTAATGTAAATGTTGAGGTGCTTCACTGCAGGTAGATTATATGTTTTAAAATTCGAAATAAATCAAACTTGGATGTTGTTCACATCTTGGAATGTGTCCTTTCTGATTGACAGGCACATGCGTCATGGTGACCACGGGGAGTTGTCGCGGCGACAGGGTGTCATTCTGTCTGTTTTTACTGGGCCAAAGTGTTTACGTGTGTGTGTGTGTGCATGTGCGTGTGTGTGTGTTCAGGGTGACACCACCAGCGTAGACCCGGGTAACGTTACTGTCACTGACAGTCCAGCAGGAAGAGTGCAGTCTGGGTAATGACACCCCAGAGGCTGATGGGAGGTCAGGGATCATGCCACTATCGACCTCTCAGGAGACAGGGTGTGTGTGTGTGTGTGTGTGTCCATGTGTGTGTTTATGCCAGGATCAGATAATGAATCTAGTACTGAAAGCATAAGCTACAGCTAGCTAGTACTAGTTGAGTCAAAGAGAGAGAAAGACAACAGTTGAACAGTTTTGAACAATTTATTTTCTTAACATTTAGCAGCAAAGAGAAATGTATTTATTTCTCATTATTATTTTTACCTTTCACTTACTTAGCTAATTTATCCAACTTATGTTAGCTAGCTGGCTAAGGCTATCCAACACTGCAACTCGTCCAAGTCAACGTAAGCTTTCGGTTTTTATAAATATATTTTTATAAATATATTGCCACCGGGGCCCGCCGGTGTAACTGCTAAACTGCTTGCTGTACACTGTACTGCGTGATTATACACATGGATTGGATTGTGGGTTTTACTAACGCGTAGTTCTAGTAGCTATGTTGACTATGACGTTACTATGGTGACAACGATGTAGGCTGTGTAGCGGTTAGCGGTTATGATATAAAGGTTTGGCTTGGAGTTTTTTTTTCCGGCTGGTCACAGACAGCTGTTGTGTTGTGCACTGAAGTCCATAAGCAAAGGGAAAAGGTGAATGGACGCGTAGGGCTGGGCGATGTGGCCGAAATATATCATGTTTTTTTTCTCCAATCTTTGACGGCATGAGATGGTATTTTATGTTTTTGAATAATAAAAGTTCTAATTTTGCTTTATGAGTAGGTCGTGACCCTAGACTGAATACAGTTTTGTTTGACATGACAACGAATGAAAATGCCAGGAAGGAGTTATTGTGACAGGGTAGGAACCAAAGTGTTGGTCAGTGTTTCCTAGGGGACCCTATGATCTTTGGCTATATTAAATGTTTTCTTAGCTACTTCATGTAGCTAACATAGTCATGCTTCGCCTATTCCTGTGATTTAAAAGATACTGTTGCACAAACGACATGCTGATTGAGGACTACACCACCACTGGTATCAGACAGTATAGCTAGCTACGTTTGCTCTGACTCAGTAAATGCCAACAGCAAGTTGCAGTAGTCCAGACGGGAGATGACAAGTGCCTTGTGTAGGACCTGCACCGCTTCTTGTGTGCAGTAGGGTTTTACGCTACGGATGTTGTAGAGCATGAACCTGCAGAAGCGAGTCAGTGCTTTGATGTTTGCAGAGAACGACAGGGTGTTGTCCAGGGTCATGACACGGTTCTTTGGACTCTGGGAGGGCGACACTGTGGAGTTGTCAACTGTGATGGAGAGGTCTTTGAGCGGGCAGGCCTTCCCCGGTAGGAAGAGCAGCTCCGTCTTGTGGAGGTTGAGCTTGAGGTGGTGGGCCGACATCCAACCTGAGATATCAGAGATGCGTGTCGCCACCTGGGTGTCAGAAGGGGGGAAAGAGAAAAGTAGTTGAGTGTCATCCGCTTAGCAATGATAGGAGAGACCATGTGACGGAGCCGAGTGACTTGGTGCATAGAGACAATATGAGAGGGCCTAGAGGGACACCAGTAGTGAGAGTACGTGGTGCAGACACACATCCTCTCCACGACACCTGGTAGGAGCGGCCTGCCAGGTATGATGCATCCAAGAGTGTTCAGAGCCTGAGACGCCCAGCCCTGAGAGGTAGAGAGGAGGATCATCCCTGAGAGGGTGGAGAGGAGGATCAGCCCTGAGAAGGGTGGAGAGGAGATCAGCCCATGAGAGGGTGGAGAGGAGGATCAGCCCTGAGAGGGTGGAGAGGAGATCAGCCCTGAGAGGTGGAGAGAGGATCAGGGGGGAGAGGG
>LR778265.1:55058418-55091719 GCA_902810595.1 Coregonus sp. 'balchen' | reverse complement strand
GTGAGGAGGGTGAGAGTGAGGGAGGTTTTGAGAGTGAGGGGGGTTGAGGTTGGATGAGAGTGAGGGGGGGAGGAATTGAGAGTGAGGGAGGGTTGAGATGAAGGGAGGGTTGAGAGAGAGGGAGGGTTGAGAGAGAGGGAGGGTTGAGAGGGAGGGAGGTTTGAGAGTGAGGGAGGTTTGAGAGTGAGGGAGGGTGCCTCCCCACGTTGGAGTTGCTTGGTTAACTCTCTTGTTTACTATAGGTAGCATTAAGTTGCTTGGTTATTCTAAATGGACCGTGCTGCGGTCAAAGAGGCTACCTAGCCTAGCTTAGACTAAAGAGCCTCCTGGCTCACCCAGGTCACCCGTGATACAAGTCAGTATTCGAAGTACATTCATGTCTGAGGACGTCGGGAGATGACGTGGAAACAGGCCACTAGGGGCAACAGTGAGCGCTGTTACCTTCAAGTAGGTTTCGGTTTTTATAGGGTCTGGAGCAGGGGTGTCAAACTCATTTTAGCTCAGGGGCCACATGGAGGAAAATCTATTCCCAAGTGGGCCGGACCGGAAAAATCATGGTATATATAACTTAAAAACAACAACTTCAGATTGTTTTCTTTGTTTTAATACGATCAACATACAACATAAAGCTGGAGCCTGAGGACAGTGTGTCCAAAATAGTACAAGCACAACATCACTATTAATCATAAAACACGTCAAGTTTATTTGAAAATTCTAAAGAAAAAGAACACACAAACACACAATGCCTCAGTGATTAACAGAACTGTTTCACAGATCACAGAACTATATCAGGGTGTCATTTCTCAGGCAGAAATGTAGATAAAAATAATGAAATCCTGTTCCCCAAACAAGTGCAAGAACCACAGAGTCAAGAATAGGTTAAATATACAAATAAAATAAAATCAATTAAAAACAATAGCACATCAACATAAAAACATATAAACATAAATCTGAAAGCGTTGCTCAAACTCCCGTAACAGTCCCGTTATTTTATCTTTGAACCGCTTCATGTCTGCCACATGTTGGGTCGCGCACACATTTTTCAGACAGGGGAAGTGAGCTGCATCACCACCGGCAAGTTGCGTCTCCCACAATGACAGCTTCAACTTGAAAGAACGTATGCTGTCATAATACTGCGTGACAACTTTGTTGCGCCCTTGCAGCTGTTTGTTCAAGTTATTCAGGTGCTCTGTAACATCCACCATAAATGCAAGGTCCGGCATCCATTCTGCGGAATGAAATTCTAACACTGGTTTGCCCTTTTCTTCCATGAACTGTTTAATTTCTTCTCGTAAATCAAAGAAACGCCTCAGCACAGCACCTCGGCTTAACCATCTTACCTCAGTGTGGTATGGCAGGCCATAGATGTGGTCTTTCTCTCTGAGAAGGCTGTCAAACTGACGGTGATTCAGGCTTCTGGATCGGATGAAATTAACAGTTTGGATGACCACCTTCATGACGTTATCCATCTTTAATGACTTGCAACACAAAGCCTCCTGGTGCAAAATACAGTGAAAAGTCCAAAAATCACGTCCTCCATTTGCAGATTGCACTTTCTCTCGGAACTTTGTCACAACGCCTGCTTTTTTCCCGATCATTGAGGGCGCACCATCTGTAGCCAGGCTGACAGCGCGGGACCAGTCCACTCCGACCCTGTCCAGCGCGCCGACGAGTGCGGTAAAAATATCAGCTGCTGTCGTTGTATCTGTCATCGGCACCAACTCCACGAACTCCTCGGTAACGGTCAGTGTGTCATCAACTCCGCGGATGAAAAAATGGCCAGTTGTGCAACATCTGTAATGTCCGTGCTTTCATCAATTGCAACCGAAAACGCAATAAATGACTTTACTTTTTGCTTCAACTGGCTGTCCAAATCCACTGAAAGATCGGAAATCCTGTCTGCAACTGTGTTTCTTGTCAGGCTGATATTTGCAAAAGCCTGCCGCTTTTCAGGGCACACAATCTCCGCTGCCTTCATCATGCATGTTTTTACAAATTCACCCTCACTAAATGGTTTTGAAGCCACTGCGATTTCATTAGCAATGAGGTAGCTAGCTTTCACTGCAGCGTCACTGATGTCTCGGCTGTGAGTAAACACAGACTGCTGTTTCTTCAGACCCGCCAACAGTTCATTCACCTTCTCTCATCTCCGCTGTCCTTGAAAGTTGTCATATTTGTCGGCATGAAGACTCACATAGTGGCGACGAAGGTTCAGCACTGCAACATGCTCTGAACACACCAAACATACAGCTTTCCCATTCAATTCCGTGATTAAATAGGATGACCATTTTTCTTGGAACACTCTGCACTCTGCGTCCACTTTTCTCTTTTTTGACAGAGACATATTGGGGCAATGAGGGTGCCAAAGCACATAATGTTCAAAGTAGAAGCCGTAATAAATATAGCGGGCAAAACAAAGTAGCTCATTGGCTGCACGTGCTTGACCTAATTGCTCTGCCCCGGTATAAACAGTTTGCTTGCTTAACACAATTGCTATTGCGCCATCCAGTGGACGCAATTGTAACAGCAGTTTATTTTATTGAAAAATTGCAGCGCATTTTTATACTTAACTTTTTTTTTGTATTATTTATTTAATGTTTTTTTTATTATTTTTTATTTTTTTATCATCTCGCGGGCCGGATTAAACCCGTTTGCGGGCCTGATCCGGCCCGCGGGCCGTACGTTTGACACCCCTGGTCTGGAGGATAGGAATAAGCATCTGCCTCTGGTTCCAAAGAGCGTGTTCGAAAGTTGTTTTTGATATTTTTGTTTTAAGCCTATCCCATACCTTAACCCTTACCTTAGCCATTCTGAGTTAATACCTAACCTTAAGAATGAAGAGTTAATGTCTAACCTTAAGAATTCAGAGTTAATGCCTAACCTTAAGAATTCAGAGTTAATGCCTAACCTTAAGAATTCAGAGTTAACGCCTAACCTTAAGAATTCAGAGTTAATGCCTAACCTTAAGAATTCAGAGTTAATGCCTAACCTTAAGAATTCAGAGTTAATGCCTAACCTTAAGAATTCAGAGTTAATGCCTAACCTTAACCTTGGAATGATACAAAGAAGTAACCCTAATTTCCCTCCTTCAGGGAACAGTTATAGTCATAACGGTACAATCTCTCTCTGTCTTTGTCTGTGTCTGTGTCTGTGTCTGTGTCTGTGTCTGTGTCTGTGTCTGTGTCTGTGTCTGTGTCTGTGTCTGTGTCTGTGTCTGTGTCTGTGTCTGTGTGTGTGTCTGTGTCTGTGTTTGTTAAGATGCCTATACAGTGGGGAGAACAAGTATTTGATACACTGCTGATTTTGCAGGTTTTCCTACTTACAAAGCATGTAGAGGTCTGTAATTTTTATCATAGGTACACTTCAACTGTGAGAGACGGAATCTAAAACAAAAATCCAGAAAATCACATTGTATGATTTTTAAGTAATTAATTTGCATTTTATTGCATGACATAAGTATTTGATCACCTACCAACCAGGAAGAATTCCGGCTCTCACAGACCTGTTAGTTTTTCTTTAAGAAGCCCTCCTGTTCTCCACTCATTACCTGTATTAACTGCACCTGTTTGAACTCGTTACCTGTATAAAAGACACCTGTCCACACACTCAATCAAACAGACTCCAACCTCTCCACAATGGCCATGACCAGAGAGCTGTGTAAGGACATCAGGGATAAAATTGTAGATCTGCACAAGGCTGGGATGGGCTACAGGACAATAGGCAAGCAGCTTGGTGAGAAGGCAACAACTGTTGCCGCAATTATTAAAAAAGTATTAAAAGTTCAAGATGACGGTCAATCACCCTCGGTCTGGGGCTCCTTGCAAGATCTCACCTCGTGGGGCATCAATGATCATGAGGAAGGTGAGGGATCAGCCCAGAACTACACGGCCGGACCTGGTCAATGACCTGAAGAGAGCTGGGACCACAGTCTCAAAGAAAACCATTAGTAACACACTACGCCGTCATGGATTAAAATCCTGCAGCACAATGTGATTTTCTGGATTTTTGTGTGTGTGTGTCAGGGGAAGAACACACGGAGTATGTCTGTAGTCCTTCACTACACCGTATAGCGTGATAAAGTGTGTCTGGTGTCCTTCACTACACCGTATAGCGTGGTTAGTGTGTCTGGTGTCCTTCACTACACCGTATAGCCTGGTTAGTGTGTCTGGTGTCCTTCACTACACCGTATAGCGTGGTTAGTGTGTCTGGTGTCCTTCACTACACCGTATAGCGTGGTTAGTGTGTCTGGTGTCCTTCACTACACCGTATAGCGTGGTTAGTGTGTCTGGTGTCCTTCACTAACCTATATATCAAATCAAATGTTATTTGTCACATACACGTGTTTAGCAGATGTTATTGCGGGTGTAGCGAAATGCCTATGCCCTCCCAGGCCCACCCATGGCTGCGCCCCTGCCCAGTCGTGTGAAATCCATAGATTAGGGCCTAATGAATTTATTTCAATTGACTGATTTCCTTATATGAACTGTAACTCAGTAAAATCTTTGAAATTGTTGCATGTTGCATTTATATTTTTGTTCAGTATACTACATTAACAGATAATGACTAAATGGATATTTCCCAACGCTAACTAATGGAGTGTGTGGGAGGTTTTATGTTCTATGTGAGTTTCTGTTTGTGTGTGTGTGTGTGTGTGTGTGTGTGCGTGCGTGCGTGCGTGCGTGCGTGCGTGCGTGCGTGCGTGCGTGCGTGCGTGCGTGCGTGTGTGTGTGTGTGTGTGTGTGTGTGCCCGCTATCTTATAAACATATCCAAAAAGAGAGCAACATTCAGGAAGTGAAAGGAAGTAATATTTGTCCCAGAAGGGTTTGTCTGGTGAGATGGCTGGGGCTGGAGCTGTGGGGTTCTCAGGGGGCTGGAAGTGTAACGTTACCTCAGCTAATATGCTCTCTCATGGCTTCTGCTGTTTTCCATCACAACCTTTAGCTTGATATTCCTCCTATGGCCTCTGCTGTTTTCCTTCACAACTGTTAGCTTGGTATTCCTCCTATGGCCTCTGCTGTTTTCCTTCACAACTGTTAGCTTGGTATTCCTCCTATGGCCTCTGCTGTTTTCCTTCACAACCGTTAGCTTGTTATTCCTCCTATGGCTTCTGCTGTTTCCTTCACAACTGTTAGCTTGTTATTCCTCCTATGGCCTCTGCTGTTTTCCTTCACAACCTTTAGCTTGGTATTCCTCCTATGGCCTCTGCTGTTTCCTTCACAACCTTTAGCTTGTTATTCCTCCTATGGCCTCTGCTGTTTTCCTTCACAACTGTTAGCTTGTTATTCCTCCTATGGCCTCTGCTGTTTTCCTTCACAACGTTTAGCTTGTTATTCCTCCTATGGCCTCTGCTGTTTATTATTATTAACCTATGCTTTAGGTCAGAGGTCACCAACCTTTTCTGAGTCAAGATCACTTTCTGAGTCAAAATGCAAGCCGAGATCTACGGTAAAACAATTATAATAACATTACTTAAAAAACGTAAGCCTGTGCAACATTAACCAATTAACAACAGTTCTGTAGCAATGAGGATGGTGCAGTAGGCTATAGCCCCAGTACATTATTATTATACTACGGGCGGCAGGTAGCTTAGTGGGTAAGAGCGTTGTGCCAGTAACCGAAAGGTCGCTGGTTCTAATCCCCGAGCCAACTAGGTGAAAAATCTGTCGATGTGCCCTTGAGCAAGGCACTTAACCCTAATTGCTTCTGTAAGTCGCTCTGGATAAGAGCGTCTGCTAAATGACTAAAATGTAAAATGTAATTATCGCTGCATATTGTCTATGATTGAATTACCCTGCCAATGTTGCTCTTCTCAGACTAATTTGAAATTATCAAAAAGAAATGTTAGGTATATGAACACACTGGTAATAGATCATTTGTATTACTTGTGAGGCACAGCTAAGTGAGCATAATAATTGGCTTTTTTTTTTAAACTGGACTGAACAGGCAGATCAAACAGACCAAACAGACCAAACAGACCAGGCAGACAGGCAGACCAAACAGACCAGGCAGACCCCAAACAGACCAGGCAGACCAAACAGACCAGTGCCAGACCAAAACAGACCCAGGCGACCAAACAGACCAAACAGACCAAACAGACCAGGCAGACCAGGCAGACCAGGCAGACCAGGCAGACCAAACAGACCAAACAGACCAGGCAGACCAGGCAGACCAGGCAGACCAAACAGACCAGGCAGACCAAACAGACCAGGCAGACCAGGCAGACCAAACAGACCAGGCAGACCAAACAGACCAGGCAGACCAAACAGACCAGGCAGACCAAACAGACCAGGCAGACCAAACAGACCAGGCAGACCAAACAGACCAGGCAGACCAAACAGACCAGGCAGACCAAACAGACCAAACAGACCAAACAGACCAGGCACCAGGCAGAAACCAGGCAACCAGGCAGACCAAACAGACCAAACAGACCAGGCAGACCAGGCAGACCAGCAGACCAAACAACCAGGCAGACCAAACAGACCAGGCAGACCAAACAGACCAGGCAGACCAAACAGACCAGGCAGACCAAACAGACCAGGCAGACCAAACAGACCAGGCAGACCAAACAGACCAGGCAGACCAAACAGACCAGGCAGACCAGGCAGACCAGGCAGACCAGGCAGACCAAACAGACCAGGCAGACCAGGCAGACCAGGCAGACCAGGCAGACCAGGCAGACCAAACAGACCAGGCAGACCAGGCAGACCAGGCAGACCAAACAGACCAGGCAGACCAAACAGACCAAACAGACCAAACAGACCAGGCAGACCAGGCAGACCAGGCAGACCAAACAGACCAGGCAGACCAAACAGACCAGGCAGACCAGGCAGACCAGGCAGACCAGACAGACCAGGCAGACCAGGCAGACCAAACAGACCAGGCAGACCAAACAGACCAGGCAGACCAAACAGACCAAACAGACCAAACAGACCAGGCAGACCAAACAGACCAAACAGACCAGGCAGACCAAGCAGACCAGGCAGACCAAACAGACCAGGCAGACCAGGCAGACCAAGCAGACCAGGCAGACCAAACAGACCAGGCAGACCAGGCAGACCAGGCAGACCAAACAGACCAAACAGACCAGGCAGACCAGGCAGACCAGGCAGACCAAACAGACCAGGCAGACCAGGCAGACCAAACAGACCAGGCAGACCAAGCAGACCAGGCAGACCAGGCAGACCAAACAGACCAGGCAGACCAAACAGACCAAACAGACCAGGCAGACCAAACAGACCAAGCAGACCAAACAGACCAAACAGACCAAACAGACCAGGCAGACCAGGCAGACCAGGCAGACCAGGCAGACCAGGCAGACCAGGCAGACCAAACAGACCAGGCAGACCAAACAGACCAAACAGACCAAACAGACCAAACAGACCAGGCAGACCAGGCAGACCAAACAGACCAGGCAGACCAGGCAGACCAAACAGACCAGGCAGACCAGGCAGACCAAACAGACCAGGCAGACCAAACAGACCAGGCAGACCAAACAGACCAGGCAGACCAGGCAGACCAAACAGACCAGGCAGACCAGGCAGACCAAACAGACCAGGCAGACCAAACAGACCAGGCAGACCAAACAGACCAAACAGACCAGGCAGACCAAACAGACCAGGCAGACCAAACAGACCAAACAGACCAAACAGACCAAACAGACCAGGCAGACCAAACAGACCAGGCAGACCAAGCAGACCAGGCAGACCAGGCAGACCAAACAGACCAGGCAGACCAGGCAGACCAAACAGACCAGGCAGACCAAACAGACCAAACAGACCAGGCAGACCAAACAGACCAAACAGACCAGGCAGACCAAATAGACCAGGCAGACCAAAAAGACCAGGCAGACCAAGCAGACCAGGTAGACCAAACAGACCAGGCAAACCAAACAGACCAGGCAGACCAAACAGACCAAACAGACCAAACAGACCAGGCAGACCAGGCGGACCAAACAGACCAAACAGACCAAACAAACCAAACAGACCAAACAGACCAAACAGACCAGGCAGACCAAACAGACCAGGCAGACTAGGCAGACCAAACAGACCAAACAGACCAGGCAGACCAAACAGACCAGGCAGACCAAACAGACCAAACAGACCAAACAGACCAGGCAGACCAAACAGACCAAACAGACCAAACAGACCAGGCAGACCAGGCAGACCAAACAGACCAGGCAGACCAAACAGACCAGGCAGACCAAACAGACCAAACAGACCAGGCAGACCAAACAGACCAGGCAGACCAAACAGACCAAACAGACCAAACAGACCAGGCAGACCAAACAGACCAGGCAGACCAAACAGACCAAACAGACCAGGCAGACCAAACAGACCAAACAGACCAGGCAGACCAGGCAGACCAAACAGACCAGGCAGACCAAACAGACCAGGCAGACCAAACAGACCAAACAGACCAGGCAGACCAAACAGACCAGGCAGACCAAACAGACCAAACAGACCAAACAGACCAAACAGACCAGGCAGACCAAACAGACCAGGCAGACCAAGCAGACCAGGCAGACCAGGCAGACCAAACAGACCAGGCAGACCAGGCAGACCAAACAGACCAGGCAGACCAAACAGACCAAACAGACCAGGCAGACCAAACAGACCAGGCAGACCAAACAGACCAAGCAGACCAGGCAGACCAAAAAGACCAGGCAGACCAAGCAGACCAGGTAGACCAAACAGACCAGGCAAACCAAACAGACCAGGCAGACCAAACAGACCAAACAGACCAGGCAGACCAGGCAGACCAAACAGACCAAACAGACCAAACAAACCAAACAGACCAAACAGACCAAACAGACCAGGCAGACCAAACAGACCAAACAGACCAGGCAGACCAAACAGACCAAACAGACCAGGCAGACCAAACAGACCAGGCAGACCAAACAGACCAAACAGACCAAACAGACCAGGCAGACCAAACAGACCAGGCAGACCAAACAGACCAAACAGACCAGGCAGACCAAACAGACCAAACAGAGCAGGCAGACCAGGCAGACCAAACAGACCAAACAGACCAGGCAGACCAAACAGACCAGGCAGACCAGGCAGACCAGGCAGACCAAACAGACCAGGCAGACCAGGCAGACCAAACAGACCAGGCAGACCAAACAGACCAGGCAGACCAAACAGACCAGGCAGACCAAACAGACCAGGCAGACTAGGCCAGGGTTTGAGAAGTCAATGAGAGAAGTTAAAATGAAAGTGAAATCTTCCTAAGTTGTTAATTTTCTCAAAATCTAAAGGCAAAACCTAGATTTGAGACAATGCCTTAAGTAGTTGAACATGTTTTACGCCAACCTCATGAAAGTCTCAAACTAACACGTTATAATTTTTGTCAAGAACGACTTTACATCGAAGGAGTGCCTTTTGATTTGATGGCCTCCGCAATGCGCAGTTAGACCCGATGACGTTTTTTATATGCATGAGCTTAGCTAGCCAACGTTGCCATGATATCGCCTACAAGCGTGATCGGGGATTTCTATTGGAGAAGCAGTTTCTGAATATCTTCCTACTGTACTGTCTTTGCTTTATCATTGTTTTTTTTTTACAGAAATGTTTGGTGATTGACTTGGAATGCCTTGGAGATCGACTAGACCGGTTGGTGACCAATGCTTCAGGTGGTGTATAAACTGCTCCATACAGACCTGTGTCCCATAGTGCTCTGGTCAAAAGGAGTTTGACTGTACAGATAATAAAGTAACATTTGGAACACACACTATGGCTGACCCTCTCTTCCGACCTCTCCAACCTTTGTGTGTCTTTTAAAGCTGGGATAAGCAAAAGCACTTTTTTTTCTGTTTTTTTCATTACCAGGTAAGAGCGTTGTCCCAGTAACCGAAAGGTCGCTGGTTCAAATCCCCAAACCCAAAACTAGGGGGAAAAATCTGTCGATGTGCCCTTGAGAAAGGAAAATTAAAACCCAAATTTTGTTTTTTCTTTTAAGCGCTTGGTTTTAAGAGCGTCTGCTAAATGACAAAAAATGAAAAAATGAAATTATCGCTCCCAATTTTTCTATGTTTGAATTCCCCTCCCCAATTTTTGCTTTTCTAAAAAACAAATTTTAAAAATTTATCAAAAAAAAAATGTTAGGATATAAACCCACACGGAAATTTAGATCATTTTTTATTATTGTGGGGCACAGCTAAGTGAGCAAAAAATTTGGTTTTTTTTTTTAAAAACGGGATTGAACGGCAAAACCCAAACAGCCCCAAACAGGACCAAACAGACCAGGCGCCCCGGCAGACCAAAAAAACGCCCGGGCCCAGCCCCAAACGGGACCGGGCCCGCCCAAAAAAACCCCGGCGGGCCCCCAAAACGGGACCGGGGCGCCCAAAAACAGCCCAAACAGCCCAAAACGCCCGGGGCGACCAGGCAGACCAGGGGGGGGGGGGGGACCGGGCCCGCCCAAAACGGGCCCAAAAACGACCAGGAAAGCCGGGCCCGGCCCAGGCAGACCAAAACAGACCGGCGGGCCCAAAACAGCCCAGGCGGGACCGGGCCCGGCCCCAAACGGGACCGGGAAACCAAACCAGACCGGGCCGGACAAAAAAAACCCAGGAAAGACCAAAACAGACCGGGGGGGGCCCCAGACCAAAAAAAAAGGGCAGGAACAAACAGCCCGGGGGCAGACCAAAACAGGACCGGGAAAAACCCAAAAACAGCCAAAAAACAGAAAAAAAACAGACCCGGCCCGCCCCAGGCAGCCCAGGCAGACCGGGCCCGACCAAACCGAAAAAACCCGGGACCGGCAGACCGGGGAGACCGGGCGGGCCCAAACAGACAGGCAGCCCAAAACAGACCAGGAGACCCAACGGGAACGGGAAGCCGGGCCCCGACCAAACAGCCCGGGGCAGCCCAAAAACGGGCCCAGGGAAAGCCCCAAAACCCCCCCCAGACCAGGCGCCCAAAAACAGCCCCGGCAGAACCAAAAGCCCAGGCAGCCCAGGCAGACCAGGCAGACCAGGCAGCCCAAAAAGGACCGGAAAGACCGGGCAGACCGGGCAAAACCCGGGCAGCCCAGGGGGGCCCCAAACAGCCCGGGCAGACCAGGCAGCCCAGGCAGCCCCCAAACAGACCAGGCGCCCAAAACAAAAAAAAAACAGCCCAAAAAGACCGGGGCAGCCCAGGCCCCAGGCGGACCAAACGGGCCCCAGGCAGACCAAAAGCCCGGGCAGACCGGGTGACGGAACCGGGGAACAGACCAGGCGGGACCAGGCAGCCCAAAACAGCCCGGAAGACCAAAAAAAACCGGGCCCGACCAAAACAGACCAAACGCCCAAAACCCAGACCAGGAAAGACCAAACAGCCCAAAAAAACAGCCCCGGAAGACAAGCAGCCCCGGCAGCCCAAAAAACAGCCCAGGAAAACCAGGGGGACCAAGCAGCCCAGGGGGCCCCAAACAGACCAGGCAACCGGCAGACCAGGCAGAACCCAAACGGGACCAAACGGGCCCCAGGCAAAACCGGGGCCGCCCCCAGGCAGACCAAACGGGACCAGGAAAGCCCAAGGCAGACCAAACGGGGACCAGGCGGGCCCAAAAGCAGACCGGGGCAGACCGGGGCAGACCAAACAGACCAGGCCAGCCCAAAAAAGCCCCAAAAAAGACCAGGCAGCCCAAAACCCAGACCAAGCAAAAAAAAACGGGGCCCAAAAACCAGCCCAAAAACGGGCCAGGCAGCCCAGGCGGGCCGGGGCAGACCAGGCAGACCGGCGGGCCCGGGCCGACCAAAAAACCCGGGACAGCCCAAACCCCCAGCCCCAAACCCGACCAAACAGACCAAACAGACCAGGCGGGACCGGGGCAGACCAAACGACCGGGCCCGACCGGGAAAGACCAAAAAAACCCAGGCAAAAGGGCCGCCCAAACCCGACCGGGCCCCAGCCCAAAACCCCGGGCCCCCGGCAGCCCAAAAACCAGCCCGGGCCCGACCAGGCGGGCCCAAACAGACCAGGCGGGCCAGGCAGACCAAAAAAAAGGGACCAGGCAGACCAAACGGGGCCGGGCCCAGAACCAAAAACCCCCCAAAACCCAGCCGGGGGCCAACCCCAAAACCAGACCAGGCGCCCAAAAAAGACCAAACAGCCCAAAACGGACCAAACAGACCAGGCGGGCCCAAAACCAGACCGGGAGCCCAACCCGCCCAAAGGGGGGACCAGGCAGCCCAAAAAAACCGGGCAGACCAGGCCCCAAACAGACCGGGGCGACCAAACAGACCAAACAGACCAGGAGCCCAAAACAGCCCAAAAACAGCCCCGGGCAGACCAAAATGCCCCAGGAGCCAAAAAAAGACCGGGGCAGCCCAAAGCAGACCAGTAGCCCAAAAACAACCAGGAAAAACCAAAACCCAGACCAGGAAGCCCCCCCCAAACGGGCCCAAAACCCCAAAAAACAGCCCCGGCCCAAAACCAGGGGGGCCCAAAACCCGCCCCAAAACAGACCAAAAAAACCCAAAAAACAGCCCAAACAGACCAAAACAGCCCCGGCAGCCCAAAACAGCCCCAGGCAACCTGGCAAACCCCAAAACAGCCCAAAAACAGCCCAAAGGGCAGCCCCAAAAAGACCAGGCAGACCAAACAGACCCAACAGACCAAAAAAAGGACCAGGCAGCCCCAAAAAAAGCCCAAAACCGCCCAAACCCAGCCCGGGCCCGAAAAGGCAGCCCAAAAACAGACCGGGCAGCCCAAAAACCAGACCGGGGCAGACCCAAACAGCCCAAAACCCGGGACCAGGCGGGGACCAAACAGACCAGGCAGAAAAAAACAGCCCAAAAACAAAACCAAAAAGGGCCCAAAGGAGACCAAACGACCAGGCAGAACCAAACGCCCCAAACCCGACCAGGGAAAGACCAAACAGCCCCAAAACAGACCAGGCAAAACCGGGCAGGCCCAAAAAGCCCGGGCCCGGCCCCAAAAAGAACCAGGCAGACCAAACAGACCAAACAGACCGGGCCCAGCCCAAAAACGGGGAACCAGGGCCCAAAAACAGACCAAACAGACCAAACACCCCCCAAACAGACCGGGCCCAGCCCAAAAAACAGACCGGGCAGACCAAGCAGCCAGGCAGACCGGGGAGACCAAACAGCCCAGGCAGCCCAGGCCCCCCAAAACCCAGACCGGGCAGACCCCCCCGCCCAAAAACAGACCAGGCAGCCCAAACCCGACCAGGCAGCCCAAAAAAGAACCAAGCAGACCAGGCAGCCCAAAAAAAAACCAGGGGGCCCAAAAGAAAGCCCGGGTTTAGCCCAAAACAGACCGGGAAAACCCAAAACCCAGACCAGGCAGACCAAACAGACCAAAACAAAACCAGGCAGCCCCAAGGCAGCCCAAACGGGGCCCCAAACAGACCAAAAAAACCCAAAAAGACCAAACAGCCCAAAACCCCAGACCCCCCGACCAAACAGCCCCCCCCCAAAACAGCCCAGGAAAGGACCAAAAAACAGCCCAAAAAACAAAAGGGGGCAGACCAAACGGGACCAGGCAGCCCAAAAACAGCCCCAAACGACCAAACGGGACCAGGCAGCCCAAAAAACAGCCGGCCCGCCCAACAGGCCCCAAAACAGACCGGGCCCGACCAAACGACAAAAAGACCCGGCAGCCGGGCCCCAGACCAAACCCCAAACAGACCGGGCCCAGCCCCAAACAGACCGGGAGCCCGGGCCCGGCCCAGGCAGCCCCAAACGGGACCAGGAAACCAGGCAGCCCCAAACAGACCGGGCCAGCCCAAAAAGGGACCGGCAGCCCAAAAACAGACCGGGCCCAAGCCCCAAACGACCAGGGGGCTGGGCCCGGGGTTTTGGGGAATTTCAATGAGAGAATTTAAAAGAAAGTAAAAATTTTCCTAAGTTGTTTTTTTTTCCCCAAAATCTAAAGGAAAAAAACCTTTTAGAATTTGAGCCCCTTGCCTTAATTGTTAAACATTTTTTTACCCCAACCTCTTTGAAAGTCTCAAATAACCCGTTAAATTTTTGTAAAGGAACGATTTTTCATCGAAGGAGTGCCTTTTGTTTTTGAGGGCCCTCCGCAATGGGGCCTTTTAAAACCCGATAAATTTTTTTATATGCATTGAGCTTAGTACCCCAACTTTTCCATGAAAATGCCTACAACGGATGGGGGTTTTTTTGGAGAACCCTTTTTCTAAATTTATCTTCCTACTTACGTTTTTTCCCTTTATCTTTTTTTTTTTTACAAAAATGTTTGGTGATTGATTTGGGAATGCCTTGGAGAGGGCCCTAGACCGGTTTGGGGGCCCAAGCTTCAGGGGTGTAAAAAATGCCCCCATACAAAACCGGGTCCATGGGGCTTGGTAAAAAGGGATTTTGACTGTACAGATAAAAAGAAAATTTTGGAAACACACATTTGGCTGCCCCCTCTTTTCCCGGACCCCCACCTTTGTGTGTTTTTTTAAAGGCTGGGATAAAGAAAAAAAGCAGGTTGTTTTTTGTTTTTTTTTCAACCAATAAAGCAAAATCCGTTTTTTTAAAAGTAGAGAGTAGAAGGGGAGCAGGGAAAAGAAAAGGGGGGAGAGGGGAAAACCACTCCCGGGGGCAAAAGAGGGGGGGGTCCGAAAAAAGGAGGGGAAGCGAAAGGCGGGCCCCGGGGGGAAAAATTTTGGGGGGGGGGGAAAAGGGGCCCCCGGGGGACCCGGGAAACCCGGGAAGGTTTAAAAGGGGCTGGCCAAAAAAGGGATCGCCCAAATGGGTTATACCAAACCCCCCCGGGGGGGGGAAAAAAAAAAAAAAGGGGGGGGGGGAAAAAGAGCAGAGAGGGAGGGATGGGGGGGAGGGGGGCGAGAAAAGGGGGTTTGGGGAAAAAGGGGGGGGGAGAGCGAAAAAAAAGAGAGAGAGAGGGGAAAGGAGAGGGAGAAGAGAGAAAGAAAAAGGGAAAAAGAGAGCGAGGAGAAGGGAGAGAAAATAGAGAGAAAAAAGGGAGGGAGAGAGAGAGAGCGGAAAGAGAGAGGAGAGAGAGAGAGAGGGAAAGAGGAAGGAGAGGCGATTAAAAGAGAATGCAGAGAAGGGGGGGAGGGGCAGAGGCGGAGAGAGAGAGAAAGAGAGAGAGAGAGAGAAATTAAGAGGAAGAAAAAGAGATGGGGGGCGGAGAGAGGGAAGAGAAAGCGAGAGAGAGAGAGGGAGGGGAGAGGGAGGGGAGAGAGAAGAGAGAGAAGAGAGGGGAGGGGGGGAGGAAGAAAGAGAGCAGGGGAGTGGCTCCCCGGAGAGCGGGGAGGGCGAGGGGATAGAGAGAGAAAGAGAGACCCCGGGGAGGGGGAAGGCGGGTTTTACCGGAAAGGCAAACCGGGGGTAGGGGCCTTTTATCACCGGCGAGAGAGGGAAAAAAAGGAGAGAGAGAGAGGGAGGAGGGGCCGAGAGAAAAAGGAAAAATTTAATATTTTTTCTCTTTCTTTCCCCCCTTATTTCTCTCTTTAAAATTGGCCCCCAACCCCTGGTATTCCTTATATATCTCTTTCCAACCGGGGGTTTTATATTTTCTTAAAAGGGAACATCCTTTTTGGATTTTATCTATTACTATTTTCGGTTTTCTGGTTGTCTTCCCCCTTCCTTCCCCCGTTTTTCTCCTGTTTCTTTTCCTTGTCTCTTGTCTCTCTTGCCCTTTCCCCTCTCTCTTCCCCCTTTCTCTCTCTCTCTTCTTTTCTTCTCTTCTTTTTTCCCCCTCTCTTCTCTCTTTTTCTCTCTCTTTCTTCCTCTCTTTCTTCTCTTCCTCTTCTCCTCTCTCTTTTCTCTTCTCTCTTTTCTCTTCTTTCCCTTTTCCCTTTTCTCTCTCCTTTTTCTCTCTCTTTCTCTCTTTCTCTCTTTCTCTCTGTCTCTGTCTCTGTCTCTCTCAATTCAATTTCAATTTATTTTCAATTGCAATTTCAATTTAAGGGCTTTATTGGCATGGGAAACGTGTGTTAACATTGCCAAAGCAAGTGAAGTAGATGGTAAACAAAAGTGACATAAACAATAAATATTAACAGTAAACATTACACTCAGAAGTTCCAAAATAATAAAGACATTTCAAATGTCATATTATGCATATATACAGTGTTGAAACAATGTGCACATAGTTAAAGTACAAATGGGAAAATAAATAAAAATCAATATGGGTTGTATTTACAATGGTGTTTGTTCTTCACTGGTTGCCCTTTTCTTGTGGCAACAGGTCACAAATCTTGCTGCTGTGATTGCACACTGTGGTATTTCACCCAGTAGATATGGGAGTTCATCCAATTTGGGTTTGTTTTCGAATTCTTTGTGGATCTCTGTAATCTGAAGGAAATCTGTGTCTCTAATATGGTCATACATTTGGCAGGAGGTCAGGAAGTACAGCTCAGTTTCCACCTCATTTTGTGGGCAGTGTGCACATAGTCTGTCTTCTCTTGAGAGCCAGGTCTGCCTACGGCGGCCTTTCTCAATAGCAAGGCTATGCTCACTGAGTCTGTACATAGTCAAAGCTTTCCTTAACTTTGGGTCAGTCACAGTGGTCAGGTATTCTGCCACTGTGTACTCTCTGTTTAGAGCCAAATAGCATTCTAGTTTGCTCTGATTTTTTGTTAATTCTTTCCAATGTGTCAAGTAATTCTCTTTTTGTTTTCTCATGATTTGGTTGGGTCTAATTGTGTTGCTGTCCTGGGGCTCTGTGGGGTCTGTTTGTGATTGTGAACAAAGCCCCAGGACCAGCTTGCTTAGGGGACTCTTCTCCAGGTTCATCTCTCTGTAGGTGATGGCTTTGTCATGGAAGGTTTGGGAATCGCTTCCTTTTAAGTGGTTATAGAATTTAATGGCTCATTTCTGGATTTTGATCATTAACGGGTATTGGACTAATTCTGCTCTGCATGCATTATTTTGTGTTTTTCGTTGTACATGGAGGATATTTTTGCAGAATTCTGCATGCAGAATCTCAATTTGGTGTTTGTCCCATTTTGTGAATTCTTGGTTGGTGAGCGGACCCCAGACCTCACAACCATAAATGGCAAAGGGTTCTATAACTGATTCAAGTATTTTTAGCCAGATCCTAGATCGAATTGTATGTTCCTTTTGATGGCATAGAAGGCCCTTCTTGCCTTGTCTCTCAGATCGTTCACAGCTTTGTGGAAGTTACCTGTGGCGCTGATGTTTAGGCCGAGGTATGTATCGTTTTTTGTGTGCTCTAGGGCAACAGTGTCTAGATGGAATTTGTATTTGTGGTCCTGGCAACTGGACCTTTTTTGGAACACCATTATTTTTGTCTTACTGAGATTTACTGTCAGGGCCCAGGTCTGACAGAATCTGTGCAGAAGATCTAGGTGCTGCTGTAGGCCCTCCTTGGTTGGGGACAGAAGCACCAGATCATCAACAAACAGTAGACATTTTACTTCAGATTCTAGTAGGGTGAGGCCGGGTGTTGCTGACTGTTCTAGTGCCCTCGCCAATTCGTTGATATATACAGTGGGGAAAAAGTATTTAGTCAGCCACCAATTGTGCAAGTTCTCCCACTTAAAAAGATGAGAGAGGCCTGTAATTTGCATCCTAGGTACACGTCAACTATGACAGACAAAAAGAGAAATAAAATCCAGAAAATCACATTGTAGGATTTTTAATGAATTTATTTGCAAATTATGGTGGAAAATAAGTATTTGGTCAATAACAAAAGTTTCTCAATACTTTGTTATATACCCTTTGTTGGCAATGACACAGGTCAAACGTTTTCTGTAAGTCTTCACAAGGTTTTCACACACTGTTGCTGGTATTTTGGCCCATTCCTCCATGCAGATCTCCTCTAGAGCAGTGATATTTTGGGGCTGTCGCTGGGCAACACGGACTTTCAACTCCCTCCAAAGATGTTCTATGGGGTTGAGATCTGGAGACTGGCTAGGCCACTCCAGGACCTTGAAATGCTTCTTACGAAGCCACTCCTTCGTTACCCGGGCGGTGTGTTTGGGATCATTGTCATGCTGAAAGACGCAGCCACGTTTCATCTTCAATGCCCTTGCTGATGGAAGGAGGTTTTCACTCAAAATCTCATGATACATGACCCCATTCATTCTTTCCTTTACACGGATCAGTCGTCCTGGTCCCTTTGCAGAAAAACAGCCCCAAAGCATGATGTTTCCACCCCCATGCTTCACAGTAGGTATGGTGTTATTTGGATGCAACTCAGCATTCTTTGTCCTCCAAACACGACGAGTTGAGTTTTTACCAAAAAGTTATATTTTGGTTTCATCTGACCATATGACATTCTCCCAATCCTCTTCTGGATCATCCAAATGCACTCTAGCAAACTTCAGACGGGCCTGGACATGTACTGGCTTAAGCAGGGGGACACGTCTGGCACTGCAGGATTTGAGTCCCTGGCGGCGTAGTGTGTTACTGATGGTAGGCTTTGTTACTTTGGTCCCAGCTCTCTGCAGGTCATTCACTAGGTCCCCCTGTGTGGTTCTGGGATTTTTGCTCACCATTCTTGTGATCATTTTGACCCCACGGGGTGAGATCTTGCGTGGAGCCCCAGATCGAGGGAAATTATCAGTGGTCTTGTATGTCTTCCATTTCCTAATAATTGCTCCCACAGATGATTTCTTCAAACCAAGCTGCTTACCTATTGCAGATTCAGATTCCCAGCCTGGTGCAGGTCTACAATTTTGTTTCTGGTGTCCTTTGACAGCTCTTTGGTCTTGGCCATAGTGGAGTTTGGAGTGTGACTGTTTGAGGTTGTGGACAGGTGTCTTTTAAACTGATTACAAGTTCAAACAGGTGCCATTAATACAGGTAACGAGTGGAGGACAGAGGAGCCTCTTAAAGAAGAAGTTACAGGTCTGTGAGAGCCAGAAATCTTGCTTGTTTGTAGGTGACCAAATACTTATTTTCCACCATAATTTGCAAATAAATTCATAAAAAATCCTACAATGTGATTTTCTGGATTTTTTCTCTCTCAATTTGTCTGTCATAGTTGACGTGTACCTATGATGAAAATTACATGCTTCTCTCATGTTTTTCAGTGGGAAAACTTGCACAATTGGTGGCTGACTAAATACTTTTTTCCCCCACTGTACAGCTCTGGAAAAAAGTAAGAGACCACTGCAAAATTATCAGTTCTTCTGGTTTTACTATTTATAGGTATGTGTTTGGGTAAAAATAACTACTGACAACATTTCTCTCAAATTTCAAATAAAAATATTGTCATTTAGAGCATTTATTTGCAGAAAATGACAACTGGTCAAAATAACAAAACAATATGCAGTGTTGTCAGACCTCGAATAATGCAAAGAAAATAAGTTAATGTTCATTTTTAAACAACACAATACTAATGTGTTAATTTAGCAAGAGTTCAAAAATCAATATTTGGTGGAATAACCCTGATTTTCAATCACAGCTTTCATGCGTCTTGGCATGCTCTCCACCAGTCTTTCACATTGATGTTGGGTGGCTTTGTGCCACTCCTGGCGCAAAAATTCAAGCAGCTCGGCTTTGTTTGATGGCTTGTGACCGTCCATCTTCCTCTTGATCACATTCCAGAAGTTTTCAATGGGGTTCAGGTCTGGAGATTGGGCTGGCCATGACAGGGTCTTGATCTGGTGGTCCTCCATCCACATCTTGATTGACCTGGCTGTGTGGCATGGCGCATTGTTCTGCTGGAAAAACCAATCCTCAGAGTTGGGGAACAATGTCAGAGCAAAAGGAAGCAAGTTTTCTTCCAGGACAACCTTGTACATGGCTTGATTCATGTGTCCTTCACAAAGACAAATCTGCCCGATTCCAGCCTTGCTGAAGCACCCCCAGATCATCACCGATCCTCCACCAAATTTCACAGTGGGTGTGAGACACTGTGGCTTGTAGGCCTCTCCAGGTCTCTGTCTAACCATTAGACGACCAGATGTTGGGCAAAGCTGAAAATTGGACTCATCAGAGAAGATTACCTTACTCCAGTCCTCTACGGTCCAATCCTTATGGTCTTTTGCAAACCTCAGCCTGGCTCTTCTTTGCTTCTCATTGATGAAGGGCTTTTTTCTAGCTTTGCACGACATTTACCCTGCCCCTAGGAGCCTGTTTCGAACCGTCCTCGCCGTGCACTTCACCCCAGCTGCCGTTTGCCATTCTTTTTGTAGGTCACTTGATGTCATCCTACGGTTGTTGAGTGACATTCGAATGAGTTGGCGGTCATCCCGGTCAGTAGAGAGTAGTTTTCGCCCTCTGCCGGTCTGTAGCTTTGTTGTCCCCAATATCTGCTGCTTGACCTTGTTCTTATGAACCGCCGTCTTTGAAATTTAAGGATGGAAGCAACCTGATGCTCACTGTATCCCTCTGCCAGTAAAGCCAGAATTGAACCCTTCTTTTCCTCACTCAAAACTTTCCAAAAAAATTGGAGAAGTGGTTTGCCCATACATCTCCGTTTTGGTTAGGTAGCTCTTCATGTTGTTGTTTGTTTAATGTTTTGAAATTTTCCAAGAAGTGATTCTTCAATTACATTGAGCTGATTTCTGACATGCTGTTCCTTCTTTTTCCGTATTGTATTTCTCTCTCTCTTCCTATCTCTGTCTCTCTGTCTCTCTTGTCTCGCAGTCTATCCCTCTCTCTCTCTCTCTCTCTCTCTCTCTCTCTCTCTCTCTCTCTCTCTCTCTCTCTCTCTCCTCTCTCTCCTCTCTCTCTCTCCCCCTCTCTCTCTCTCTCTCCCTATCTCTGTCTCTCTGTTTCTCTCTCTGTGTGTCTGTCTATCTGTCTCTCTATCTCTTTCTCTCTCTTCCTTCTCAACAAAAAAAAAAAACAAAAACAAAAAAACATAAACAAAAAAAAAACAAAAAACAAAAAACCAAAACAAAAAAAAAAAAAAAAAAAAAAAAAAAAAAAAAAAAAAAAAACAAAAAAAAAAAAAAAGAAAAAACAAAAAACAAAAAAAAAAAAAACAAAAAAAAAAAAATAAAAAAAAAAAAAAAAAAAAAAAAAAAAAAACAAAAAAAAAACAAAAAAAAAAGAAAAAAAAAAAAAATAAAAAAAAAAAAAATAAAAAAAAAAAAACAAAAAAAAAAAAAAAAAAAAAAAAAAAAAAAAAAAACAAAAAAAAAAAAAAAAAAAAAAAAGAAAAAAAAAAAACAAAAACAAAAAAAAAAAAAAAAAAAAAAAAACAAAAAAAAAAAAAAAACAAAAAAAAAAAAACAAAAAAAAAAAAAAAAAAAAAAAAAAACAAAAAAAAAAACACAAACCCCAACAACCCCCCCCCCACCCCCCCCCACCCCCCCCCCCCCCCCCCCCCCCCCCCCCCCCTCTCTGTCAACTCCATCTCCAGAGTCACTGTAGAGTACTCGTCAAGGCCACCTGTCAATCATTTTTTGACCCTATCACAGGGCTCAGCAATAGAGGTCAGAGGGCAGGTTAGCCAATAGCCATCCTGAATACTGAACAGTGTTCTCAGACAGTGACTCACACTGAGAAATATAAATCTTCTAAGCCAGTGGTTCACACCAATGACCTCAGCGTAAGTTGGTAGAATTCTGTAGCAATCTACTGTTGATGAATCATGATCTGGACCATACTGTTGATGAATCATGATCTGGACCATACTGTTGATGAATCATGATCTGGCCCATACTGTTGATGAATCATGATCTGGACCATACTGTTGATGAATCATGATCTGGACAATACTGTTGATGAATCATGATCTGGACCATACTGTTGATGAATCATGATCTGGACCATACTGTTGATGAATCATGATCTGGACCATACTGTTGATGAATCATGATCTGGACCATACTGTTGATGAATCATGATCTGGACCATACTGTTGATGAATCATGATCTGGACCATACTGTTGATGAATCATGATCTGGACCATACTGTAGATGAATCATGATCTGGACCATACTGTTGATGAATCATGATCTGGACCATACTGTTGACGAATCATGATCTGGACCATACTGTTGATGAATCATGATCTGGACCATACTGTTGATGAATCATGATCTGGACCATACTGTTGATGAATCATGATCTGGACCATACTGTTGATGAATCATGATCTGGACCATACTGTTGATGAATCATGATCTGGACCATACTGTTGATGAATCATGATCTGGACCATACTGTTGATGAATCATGATCTGGACCATACTGTTGATGAATCATGATCTGGACCATACTGTTGATGAATCATGATCTGGACCATACTGTTGATGAATCATGATCTGGACCATACTGTTGATGAATCATGATCTGGACCATACTGTTGATGAATCATGATCTGGACCATACTGTTGATGAATCATGATCTGGACCATACTGTTGATGAATCATGATCTGGACCATACTGTTGATGAATCATGATCTGGACCATACTGTTGATGAATCATGATCTGGACCATACTGTTGATGAATCATGATCTGGACCATATTGTTGATGAATCATGATCTGGACCATACTGTTGATGAATCATGATCTGGACCATACTGTTGATGAATCATGATCTGGACCATACTGTTGATGAATCATGATCTGGACCATACTGTTGATGAATCATGATCTGGACCATACTGTTGATGAATCATGATCTGGACCATACTGTTGATGAATCATGATCTGGACCATACTGTTGATGAATCATGATCTGGACCATACTGTTGATGAATCATGATCTGGACCATATTGTTGATGAATCATGATCTGGACCATACTGTTGATGAATCATGATCTGGACCATACTGTTGATGAATCATGATCTGGACCATACTGTTGATGAATCATGATCTGGACCATACTGTTGATGAATCATGATCTGGACCATATTTACGTGTGATGAATCATGATGTGGACCATACTGTTGATGAATCATGATCTGGACCATACTTTTGATGAATCATGATCTGGACCATACTGTTGATGAATAAGGATCTGGACCATACTGTTGATGAATCATGATCTGGACCATACTGTTGATGAATCATGATCTGGACCATACTGTTGATGAATCATGATCTGGACCATACTGTTGATGAATCATGATCTGGACCATACTGTTGATGAATAAGGATCTGGACCATACTGTTGATGAATCATGATCTGGACCATACTGTTGATGAATCATGATCTGGACCATACTGTAGATGAATCATGATCTGGACCATACTGTTGATGAATCATGATCTGGACCATACTGTTGATGAATCATGATCTGGACCATACTGTTGATGAATAAGGATCTGGACCATACTGTTGATGAATCATGATCTGGACCATACTGTTGATGAATCATGATCTGGACCATACTGTAGATGAATCATGATCTGGACCATACTGTTGATGAATCATGATCTGGACCATATTGTTGATGAATCATGATCTGGACCATACTGTTGATGAATAAGGATCTGGACCATACTGTTGATGAATCATGATCTGGACCATACTGTTGATGAATCATGATCTGGACCATACTGTTGATGAATCATGATCTGGACCATACTGTTGATGAATCATGATCTGGACCATACTGTTTAAGAATTATGTCAAGCAATCAATAACCAAATACATCTGAAGGCTCAGTTTCATGCTGAATAAAAAAACTATTTATTTAGGGGACTTTGAGCGGTTCTGGACCGGTTCCGACCGAACATGTTTGTGTACAGAGTGAACTGTGAAGGGCGCAACATCAATTGCTGTGCGCTCCTTGAAAGCTGTGGTTGTCTCACATGTCGCTCTCCGGTCTCAGCTGAAATCTGACACGCTGTTTACATAGGGAGCGGTACATCACATTTTCATACTGTCACTGAGTATGGTCATATTTATTTTACAGTTATAAGAAAGGTGAAATATTATAGTATGTCGTTTATAATTTGATTGTTACTATATTCAGAAAGCATTTCAGTCATTTCAAGCCCTATTCCCCCCTCCTTAATCCTTCACCCCCTTCCTGCTCCCTCTCTCTCTGCGGACGACTTTGTCAACCACTTTGAAAAGACGACATCCGCTCATCATTCACTCAGCCTATTGAGTTTACTGGTCCCACTCACACAGAACTACCCTACGCCTTGACCTTTCACCCCTCTCACACAGAACTACCCTACGCCTTGACCTTTCACCCCTCTCACACAGAAACTACCCTACGCCTTGACCTCTTTCACCCCACTCACACAGAACTACCCTACGCCTTGACCTTTCACCCCTCTCACACAGAACTACCCTACGCCTTGACCTTTCACCCCTCTCACACAGAACTACCCTACGCCTTGACCTCTTTCACCCCACTCACACAGAACTACCCTACGCCTTGACCTTTCACCCCTCTCACACAGAACTACCCTACGCCTTGACCTTTCACCCCTCTCACACAGAACTACCCTACGCCTTGACCTTTCACCCCACTCACACAGAACTACCCTACGCCTTGACCTCTTTCGCCCCTCTCTCTCCAGATGAAATGCTGCAACTAGTGAGGTCTGGCTGCCCGACAACCTGCCCCCTCGACCTTCTACAGACCATCTCTGGAGACCTTCTCCCATTCCTCACTTCCCTCATCAACTCATCCCTGACCACTGGCTGCGTCCCCTCTGACTTCAAGATGGCCCAAGTCACTCCCCTCCTCATGAAACCAAAACTCGACTAAAAAACTACAGACCAGTATCCCTTCTTTCTTTTCTTTCCAAAACACTTGAGCGTGCTGTCTCTGACCAACTCTCTCTATCTCTCTCAGAACTATCTTCTTGAACCTAACCAGTCAGGCGGGTCACTCAACAGAGACTGCTCTTCTCTGTGTCACAGAGGCTCTCTGCACTGCCAAAGCTGACTCTCTCTCCTCTGTTCTCATCCTCCTAGATCTATCTGCTGCCTTCGACACCATGAACCATCAGATCCTCCTCTCCACCCTCTCAGGGCTGATCCTCCTCTCCACCCTCTCAGGGCTGATCCTCCTCTCCACCCTCTCAGGGCTGATCCTCCTCTCCACCCTCTCAGGGCTGATCCTCCTCTCCACCCTCTCAGGGCTGGGCGTCTCAGGCTTTTCTCTTTCCCCCCTTCTGACACCCAGGTGGCGACACGCATCTCTGATATCTCAGCTTGGATGTCGGCCCACCACCTCAAGGTCTACCTCGACAAGAAGGAGCTGGTCTTCCTCCCGGGAAAGGCCTGCACTCTCCAAGACCTCTCCATCACGGTTGACAACTCCACCTTGTCCCCCTCCCAGAGTACAATGAATGTTGGCATGACCCTGGACAACACCCTGTCGTTCTCTGCAAACATCAAAGCAGTGACTCGCTCCTGCAGGTTCATGCTCTACAACATTGGTAGGAAGTGGCGCAGGTCCTAATCCAGGCACTTGTCCTCTCCCGTCTGGAATACTGCAACTCGCTGTTGGCTGGGCTCCTCACTTGTGCCATCAATCCTCTGAAACGTATCCAGAACACTGCAGTCTGCCTGGTGTTCGACCTTCCCAAGTTCTCCCATGTCACCCCGCTCCTCCGCACACGCCACTGTCTTCCAGTCGAAGCTCGCATCCACTACAAGACCATGGTGCTTGCCTACAGAGCAGCAAGAGGGACTGCCCCTCCCTACCTTCAGGCTATGCTCAAACCCTACACCCCAACCCGAGCACTCCGTTCTGCCACCTCTGGTCTCTTGGCCCTCCCACAGCTCAGTCCAAGCTCTTCTCTGTCCTGGTACCCCAATGGTGGAACCAGCTTCCCCCTGAAGCTAGGACAGCAGAGTCCCTGCCCATCTTCCGAAAACACCTGAAACACTACCTCTTCAAATAGTATCTTAAATAATCCCACTTTACCCCCCCTCGCACCCCTTCCTCATGCCTTTTGTGAACTAACACTCGCACTTGACTTTTTGGGCTGTCTCCACCACCCTCTGTAGCGCCATTTGATAGAGGGCGGTGCTGTTGCCATACCAAGCAGTGATGCAGCCAGTCAAGATGCTCTCAGTGGTACAGCTGTAGAACTTTTTGAGGATTTGAGGGCCCATGCCAAACTTTTTCAACCTCCTGAGGGGGAAGAGGCGCTGTCGTGTCTTCTTCACGACTGTGCGCGTGTGTTTGGACCATTTTAAGTCTTTAGTGATTTGGAACGTGAAGCTCTCGACCCGCTCCACTGCAGACCTGTCGATGTGGATGGGTGCGTGCTCGCCCCCCCGTTTCCTGTAGTCTTCGATCAGCTCCTTGGTCTTGCTGACGTTGAGGGAGAGGTTGTTGCTCCGGCACCACACTGCAAGGTCACTGACCTCCTCCCTGTAGGCTGACTCATTGTCGCCGGTGATCAGGCCTACCACCGTCATCAGCAAACTTGATGATGGTATTGGAGTCGTGAGTGGCCACGAAGTCGTGAGGTGAACAGGGAGTACAGGAGGGGACTAAGCACACACCCCTGTGGGGCCCCAGTGTTGAGAGTCAGTGTGGTGGTGGTGATGTTGCGTATCGCTCAACACCTGGGGTCGGCCCGTCAGGAAGTCCAGGATCCAGTTGCAGAGGGAGGTGTTCAGATCCAGAGTCCTAAGCTTGGTGACGAGCTTGGAGGGGAAAATGGTGTTGAACGCTGAGCTGTAGTCAATGAACAGCATTCTCAAACACTTTATTGAGGAAAAATGTCTGTGATATGTGGTTGTCCCACCTAGCGATCTTAAGATGAATGCACTAACTGTAAGTCTCTCTGGATAAGAGCGTCTGCTAAATGACTAAAATGTAAATGTAATGTTTGTGGCGCTCTTATGATAAATAAAAACTTTTGGGTTTTAGTATTTAGGCGGAAATATACATTTTGACATTACATTTAACAGGCTGGGATAGGTCACCCAAATTACAAAACAATGACATATTGTTTTCCTTACCCTGTAAACAGTCTATAGACAAGGTATGAGAGCAATCCATACTTTGAGTTTGTTTAGCTGGTCACTGTTTCAAATGCTAACTTTTAAGTCCAATGTAAGTCAATGGCACCTACAGTATATTAGCATTTTCACACACATCATATCCAAATCATCCTAAAGTATCACAAGGTGATTGTGTTAATTACATTTACATTTACGTCATTTAGCAGACGCTCTTATTCAGAGTGACTTACAAATTGGTGCATTCACCTTATAGCCAGTGGGATAACCACTTTACAATATGTTTTTTTTGGTGCCAGAGCAGCGAACAGTTTTGACTGGGCTGAGCGGGAACTGTGCTTCCGCAGAGGTAGGGGGGCCAGCAGGCCAGAGGTGGATGAACGCAATGCCCTCGTTTGGGTGTAGGGACTGATCAGAGCCTGAAGGTACGGAGGTGCCGTTCCCCTCACAGCTCCGTAGGCAAGCACCATGGTCTTGTAGCAGATGCGAGCTTCAACTGGAAGCCAGTGGCGTGTGCGGAGGAGCGGGGTGACGTGAGAGAACTTGGGAAGGTTGAACACCAGACGGGCTGTGGCATTCTGGATGAGTTGTAGGGGTTTAATGGCACAGGCAGGGAGCCCAGCCAACAGCGAGTTGCAGTAATCCAGACGGGAGATGACAAGTGCCTGGATTAGGACCTGTGCCGCTTCCTGTGTAAGGCAGGGTCGTACTCTCTGAATGTTGTAGAGCATGAACCTACAGGATCGGGTCACCGCCTTGATGTTAGCGGAGAACCACAGGGTGTTGTCCAGGGTCACGCCAAGGCATTTTGCACTCTGGGAGAAGGACACAACGGAGTTGTCAACCGTGATGGCGAGATCATGGAACGGGCAGTCCTTCCCCGGGAGGAAGAGCAGCTCCGTCTTGCCGAGGTTCAGCTTGAGGTGGTGATCCGTCATCCACACTGATATGTCTGCCAGACATGCAGAGATGCGATTCGCCACCTGGTTATCAGAAGGGGGAAAGGAGAAGATTAGTTGTGTGTCGTCTGCGTAGCAATGATAGGAGAGGCCATGTGAGGATATGACAGAGTCAAGTGACTTGGTGTATAGCGAGAATAGGAGAGGGCCTAGAACTGAGCCCTGGGGGACACCAGTGGTGAGAGCACGTGGTGCGGAGACAGATTCTCGCCACGCCACTTGGTAGGAGCGACCTGTCAGGTAGGACGCAATCCAAGAGTGAGCCTCGCCGGAGATACCCAACTCGGAGAGGGTGGAGAGGAGGATCTGATGGTTCACAGTATCAAAGGCAGCAGACAGGTCTAGAAGGACAAGAGCAGAGGAGAGAGAGTTAGCTTTAGCAGTGCGGAGAGCCTCCGTGACACAGAGAAGAGCAGTCTCAGTTGAATGACCAGTCTTGAAACCTGACTGGTTTGGATCAATAAGGTCATTCTGAGAGAGATAGCAAGAGAGTTGGCTAAAGACGGCACGCTCAAGAGTTTTGGAGAGAAAAGAAAGAAGGGATACTGGTCTGTAGTTGTTGACATCGGAGGGATCGAGTGTAGGTTTTTTGAGAAGGGGTGCAACTCTCGCTCTCTTGAAGATGGAAGGGACATAGCCAGCGGTCAAGGATGAGTTGATGAGCGAGGTGAGGTAAGGGAGAAGGTCTCCGGAAATGGTCTGGAGAAGAGAGGAGGGGATAGGGTCAAGCGGGCAGGTTGTTGGGCGGCCGGCCGTCACAAGTCACAAGATTTCATCTGGAGAGAGAGGGGAGAAAGAATTCTAAGCATAGGGTAGGGCAGTGTGAGCAGGACCAGCAGTGTCATTTGACTTAACAAACGAGGATCGGATGTCGTCAACCTTCTTTTCAAAATGGTTGACAAAGTCATCCACAGAGAGGGAGGGGGGGGGGGGGAGGAGGAGGATTCAGCAGGGAGGAGAAGGTGGCAAAGAGCTTCCTAGGGTTAGAGGCAGATGCTTGGAATTTAGAGTGGTAGAAAGTGGCTTTAGCAGCAGAAACAGAGGAAGAAAATGTAGAGAGGAGGGATTGTAAAGATGCCAGGTCCGCAGGGAGTCTAGTTTTCCTCCATTTCCGCTCGGCTGCCCGGAGCCCTGTTCTGTGAGCTCGCAATGAGTCATCAAGCCACGGAGCAGGAGGGGAGGACCGAGCCGGCCGGGAGGATAGGGGACATAGAAAGTCAAAGGATGCAGAAAGGGAGGAGAGGAGGGTTGAGGAGGCAGAATCAGGAGATTGGAGGGAGAAGGATTGAGCAGAGGGAAGAGATGATAGGATGGAAGAGGAGAGAGTAGCTGGAGAGAGAGAGCGAAGGTTGCGACGGCGCATTACCATCTGAGTAGGGGCAGAGTGAGTTGTGTTGTAGTGTTGGAGGAGAGTGAGAGAGAAAAGGATACCAAGTAGTGGTCAGAGACATGGAGGGGAGTTGCAGTGAGATTAGTAGAAGAACAGCATCTAGTAAAGATTACGTCAAGCGTATTGCCTGCTAGGTGAGTAGGGGGGGACGGTGAGAGGGTGAGGTCAAAAGAGGAGAGGAGTGGAAAGAAGGAGGCAGAGAGAAATGCGTCAAAGGTAGACGTAGGGAGGTTAAAGTCACCCAGAACTGTGAGGGGTGAGCCATCCTCAGGAAAGGAACTTATCAAGGCGTCAAGCTCATTGATGAACTCTCCAAGGGAACCTGGAGGGCGATAAATGATAAGGATGTTAAGTTTGAATGGGCTAGTGACTGTGACAGCATGGAATTCAAATGAGGAGATAGACAGATGGGTCAGGGGAAAAAGAGAGAATGTCCACTTGGGAGAGATGAGGATTCCTGTGCCACCACCCCGCTGACCAGATGCTCTCGGGTATGCGAGAACACATGGTCAGACGAGGAGAGAGCAGTATTATAGATGATTTGGACATGAATTGCCAACTACCCCTTTAACTGACTGATGACAGTAGCAGTGTGATGTCATGTTTTCAGCCAGGTCCTGGAGTACACCCTCTGAGTTACAGTAGCTACATTAACATCATGGGATTAGGACCAGAGCTATTCCCTGCTGGGTGAATACTAAATACTAATCTCTCTAATGAATAGTATGGGACTGTGGCTGTGGGGGGATGGTGTGTCTATGTGTTTGTATGTGTTTGTGTGTGTGTTTGTGTATGTGTTTGTGTGTGTTTCTCGATGACTCTGGGAATGTGGATGGCTGTTGGATGTGCAGCAACCCCGCTCTCACCCTCATCACTAAGGAGAGAATGTCTGTGTGACCTATAAAGGAGATCATGGGAGAGGACAGGGGGCACCCAGCTCCATCTGTCCCCCACCAGGGTTAACCCTGCCTGGGTTCACCTCAGACACCACTGGGGTAGCAGCTCCAGGGGTGATGTTAGCCTGTTACATTCTAAAAACGGACCGGGTCCGGTCGAAGTCTTCCCAATGGTTAAGGTTAGGATTGAATAAGTGAAAGCTGATTTATAGGTCACTTCTACCTGGGACGTCCAGGGGAAAGAGGAGAAAGAGTAAGCCAGGGATGAGAGGCCTTGTGTGGGGCAGAGAGGTGGGGAGTGGTGGGTGTGTGGTTAAGAAGATAATGGGCATGGTTAATCCATTCTGTCAATCAATAATGAATGATGTTCTGGAAGCCAATGGAAACTATTTACACTCTACATTAGAGATTGTATTGGGTTATAGCAGTGTTTCTTAGTCCTGGTCCTGGGGGGTCAAAGGGTTAGGGTTAGGGTCAGTGTTTCTTAGTCTTGGTCCTGGGGGGTCAAAGGGTTAGGGTTAGGGTCAGTGTTTCTTAGTCCTGGTCCTGGGGGGTCAAAGGGTTAGGGTTAGGGTCAGTGTTTCTTAGTCTTGGTCCTGGGGGGTCAAAGGGTTAGGGTCAGTATTTCTTAGTCTTGGTCCTGGGGGGTCAAAGGGTTAGGGTTAGGGTCAGTGTTTCTTAGTCTTGGTCCTGGGGGGTCAAAGGGTTAGGGTTCGGGTCAGTATTTCTTAGTCTTGGTCCTGGGGGGTCAAAGGGTTAGGGTTAGGGTCAGTGTTTCTTAGTCCTGGTCCTGGGGGGTCAAAGGGTTAGGGTTAGGGTCAGTATTTCTTAGTCTTGGTCCTGGGGGGGTCAAAGGGTTAGGGTTAGGGTCAGTATTTCTTAGTCCTGGTCCTGGGGGGTCAAAGGGTTAGGGTTAGGGTCAGTATTTCTTAGTCCTGGTCCTGGGGGTCAAAGGGTTAGGGTTAGAGTCAGTGTTTCTTAGTCTTGGTCCTGGGGGGTCAAAGGGTTAGGGTTAGGGTCAGTATTTCTTAGTCTTGGTCCTGGGGGGTCAAAGGGTTAGGGTTAGGGTCAGTGTTTCTTAGTCCTGGTCCTGGGGGGTCAAAGGGTTAGGGTTAGGGTCAGTATTTCTTAGTCCTGGTCCTGGGGGGTCAAAGGGTTAGGGTTAGGGTCAGTATTTCTTAGTCTTGGTCCTGGGGGGTCAAAGGGTTAGGGTTAGGGTCAGTGTTTCTTAGTCCTGGTCCTGGGGGGTCAAAGGGTTAGGGTTAGGGTCAGTATTTCTTAGTCCTGGTCCTGGGGGTCAAAGGGTTAGGGTTAGAGTCAGTGTTTCTTAGTCTTGGTCCTGGGGGGTCAAAGGGTTAGGGTTAGGGTCAGTATTTCTTAGTCTTGGTCCTGGGGGGTCAAAGGGTTAGGGTTAGGGTCAGTGTTTCTTAGTCCTGGTCCTGGGGGGTCAAAGGGTTAGGGTTAGGGTCAGTATTTCTTAGTCCTGGTCCTGGGGGTCAAAGGGTTAGGGTTAGAGTCAGTGTTTCTTAGTCTTGGTCCTGGGGGGTCAAAGGGTTAGGGTTAGGGTCAGTGTTTCTTAGTCCTGGTCCTGGGGGGTCAACGTTTCTTAGTCTTACATTTTACATTTTAGTCATTTAGCAGACGCTCTTATCCAGAGCGACTTACAGTTAGTGAATGCATACATGTTTTTTAAAATTAATTTATTATTTTCATACTGGCCCCCCGTGGGAAACGAACCCACATCCCTACCGGCCAAACCCTCCCCTACGTTGGACCAATTGTGCGCCGCCCATGGGTCTCCCGGTCGCGGCTGGCTGTGACAGAGCCTGGACTTGAACCAGGATCTCTAGTGGCACAGCTAGCGATGCAGTGCCTTACACCACTGCTCCACTTGGGAGAGATAATGTCTTGGTCCTGGGGGGTCAAAGGGTTAGGGTTAGGGTCAGTGTTTCTTAGTCTTGGTCCTGGGGGGTCAAAGGGTTAGGGTTAGGGTCAGTGTTTCTTAGTCCTGGTCCTGGGGGGTCAAAGGGTTAGGGTTAGGGTCAGTGTTTCTTAGTCCTGGTCCTGGGGGGGTCAAAGGGTTAGGGTTAGGGTCAGTGTTTCTTAGTCCTGGTCCTGGGGGGGTCAAAGGGTTAGGGTTCGGGTCAGTATTTCTTAATCCTGGTCTTTGGGACCAAAAGCGGTGCATTTATATTTTTGCCCTGATTCCACTAATCAACTCATTATCAAACCTTTGATTAATGGAAGGAGTCCTGTAGAGCAAAAACAGAAACCTGCCTAGACCTGAATATAGGAGTCAGAGCAGAGAAGAGAGGGAAGGAACGAGAGAGTGGGAGGAGAGAAATAAAGAGGTACCAGACCGATTTAGGAAGAGAGAAAAGAGAGAGAGCAGGCTTTGGTCAGGAGAGGGAGAGATTCATTTAGAGAGGGATATTCAAAGAGAGAAGAAGAGAGGGGGTAGAGAGCAAGAGAGAGAGAGACATAGAGAGAGAGAGAGAGTTTGAGTTTTTATTTATTTTATACTCAAGTGTTTACACAAGTAATGGCACACTGCCTTTTCAGAAATGAAACAACAAACGTCATTCCTAAATAAAAATTAAAACAAAAATAAATTAAATAAAAATACAAAAGCCTATATATACACTGAACTTATTTGATCAACAAAAAATAGTTTCCCCTCCTCCACAAAACAAACCGCTCCTTCGTAGGCCCACTTCTCCTCAAACAATGGGAGATCTTTTACAGCTGAGAAGAACTCAAAATCCACTTTTATTCTCGCTTTCACTAATCCTTTAAAAACACATCTTACATCCTGCCCATATCCCGTATCTATCTTATGTTTCCTACTCAGAAATATTGACATCTTAGCTTGTCCCAAAATAAAATTTAACAGTTGACATTTTCTTTTCTGTTGCATACTATATTGAAACCCCAAAATAAAAACAGTGTTATTGAAAATCTCCCCTACAGCTTTAAACAAAGACTCCAGCATTTCCAAGAGAGGTTTTATCCTCTCACACTCCATAAAACAGTGAAAAATTGTTTCTCTTATATTACAAAAAGGACATCCATCTCCAACATCTGAGTTAATAACAGATACAAAAGCATTAACTGCAATGATGCCATGCAAAAACCCTCCAATGCATTTCACCAGTGCCCTTTTGTAATGGAGGCTTGTACAGTGCTCTCCATGCTGGCTTTACCTTGTCATCAATGCCCAATTTTACCCTCCATGGAGTGTCTTTTCTATTTTTTT
>LR778265.1:55019644-55058318 GCA_902810595.1 Coregonus sp. 'balchen' | reverse complement strand
TTAACTGACTTGCCTAGTTAAATAAAGGTTAAATACAATAAAACATTCTCCCCTCTCTTTGAGCTCTTGTACTTCTCCCTGATGGCCTGTTGGGAGCGACTGGCAGTGCTGAGATACATCTTGTGGAGGTCCTTGAGGCAGGGTGTGATCTCTGCCAGGGTGTAGCCAGCGAAGATGCACAAGGCCTCAGGCTAGTCAACAGAAGCCACAATTATCTGGGCCAGTCAGAAACCGGTCCAAAAGCCTACTGATGCAAATGATGCCTAAGGGGGAATGTCACTGATAACATCAGGAATGTGTTTAGCAGAATAGAGAAGAGGATCAGCGTTCATAAGATAGAGATGGTTAGTGTTCTTGATTTATGATTACAAGAACTAGCTCTATGGTGAGTTTCCCGTACCTAATGTCACAACAGCAGTCAGCATAGGAGCCATGATGTGTAGAGTACAGCAGATGGGCAGGAAGACCGGCTCGTCTTACCCGGAGAGCCGTGTTGAGGGTGTAGTTGGCCAGACAGAAAGCTGCAGCCGCCATCATAGATAGGGATGTGCTGCAGGAATGTCTCCACTTCCAACATGCTGAGCTCTGCCACATACCGAGAGTACAATTAGTCAACTGGAGCAACACAATACCCCTAGCAAAATAATACCACTGCACAATAAATTAATATTTGATTTATTTAAAAAAATATATATATACCAACCATTTAGCCAATGTGGGGGATGCTACTTTGTTAACCATGTCAGTTATTGAGAACACGTTTTAATGACTTCAGACCCCATTGAACATGATATTCTGAATACTTGGATCAGACTGTATCAACTGATTGTGTGCCCTGTTGCCATGGTGCTAGCCTACAGGCGAATTAAAGACATGACACTGCAAAACACATGAAATGCACTCGTCATTCAAATCTAGCTAGCAGTCCGACTACGTAATACGACATTAAACAACTCTTTCTTGAAACAGGAAATGGAGGAGGAACTGGTGTGTCCTGCTTCTTGGTGTAAGTGTCGTCTGTGATGTACACAAAGTCATCCACCTCTGGTGTGTAGATCCCCTCGTCTTTGCTACCACGAGAGGACAGGGAAGGGTTAAAACAGCAGTTGACGCTGATCATTTCCCTAAACAGCTGAAAGAGCACTACATTATAACTAGAGACTACAGCTCTGGTGTATTGTTTGCCACAAGCGTTGTGATCAGACCTGAACAAAAGTCAGTTTAAATGGACCATTTTCCTCTAAATCTGCTAAGTTTCCACCTACGCGGCCAGCAGAATGGCGGCGGTGCCCACCAGCTGCAGATTTGCCCCACAGCACAGACATGCAGGAGAGGAAGCGGTCCGTTTAGTTGACAGCCAGGTAGATGTTTCCCCACACAGCTTGGCCTCCTGGTCAACCTCCACCAGCCAGTCCACCAGGATGATACGCATGCAGTTGGTGATGTCTGTCTGCTTCCCGCATGTAGCCAGGCTTTTGGACGGCACTTGATCTGGGGCAGAGCGGGTTAAGACATCACAGCTTTCAGTTACTGATGAATGTGAAACCAGCGAGTCATTTAAAGAACAGTTTAATTGAGCTGGTTTGGTGGTGGGTTGGCCAGACAGAAAGCTGCAGCCGCCACCGTAGACGGGATGGACATAAGCTTTGCCCCACAGTGAGGTGGTGAACAGAGGGATTGTTTTAAACAAAACCACAACTACAGTACTTACGGAGTGTTTAAATCACAAAATGGCTGCCAAGCTTGACCCAGGTGGGCCTACATCTACACATGGGTGGTGATGGGGAGAACTACCTCCATAACTAGGACATGAAAGACACTACGCACAATCCATTACTGCATTTAGTTTAGTAGATGCACTTTTCAAAAGTCTTCATAAATGTAAACAAGATATTTAAAGCAGCCTTATCGTTTGGATCGAGTGCACAATTCGCTCTGCCTTAAGTGCTAGTGGATGTCCTCTGCATACTCTGCCAGACACATGACATCCTGAGAGGTGAGAGCTTCGCATAGGAGTGTCCATGCATGACCCTGCAAAACACACAAAAGCTTAATGCATCAGTACTGTGAACGAAAGACGACAATTGCAATATTGAGCCTTTGGTGTGCACCACAGGCCGACCGCTTACCTGAGCTAAAGTCAAAGAGCCTGAAATCTTTATGTTGCATGGTGGCAGCTTCCTCATCCACCACCCGAAGGCTGGGAGGACGACCTCGCGTGGCTCATCCACATAGATATAAACACTAGAGCTGGAGGGACAACCCAGGAGAGTGGTCTGGGAGGGAGAGCTGTACGAGATGGATCCACGTTTGGGGAACGTACCTCCCTAAAACAAAAAAAAAGTGATTTGTCAATATGAACATGTGAAAGAATGATTGACGTAAAAGTTTGCTCAAACTACCGAAAGATGGGCTGTGCTGTTTATTTTCAGTCAAGATGCCGAGCGCCTTCCTTTGTTTGACGCTCTTCATCCGGGATAAATTCATCCAATTTGAGGCCAGAACATTCTCTTGGCTGCTACGGCTGGAAAGAGTGGCGCTGAAGCTCACCTTCAAACAGTTAAACTGAAAGTAATAAAAAAATATTTAGATATTTTTGGTTAAGTTACCCCAAAAAAGTGGTTAACACGTTTGTTGGTCGCCTTCTCGAACTAACGTCCTGAGCTTGCGAACCTAGCATCACAAAGCTATGACAAACATTAGAGACAAATAAATTGCTGTAATTCAACAGTAACTTTATATGCTGCACACGATTTGATAGCCAACACTCCAAACGTTTGGCTAGCTAGTACTGCAACGTTAGCGTAGACAAGGGAACACTTTCAATTTAACAATTCTTTTTACAAAAATGCTACAATCCTGGGTAGCCTGTAGACAAGGGAATGTCAAATGTCATATTATGTATATATACAGTGTTGTAACAATGTGCAAATAGTTAAAGTACAAAAAGGAAAATAGATACAAATAAATATGGGTTGTATTTACAATGGTGTTTGTTCTTCACTGGTTGCCCTTTTCTTGTGGCAACAGGTCACAAATCTTGCAGCTGTGATGGCACACTGTGGTATTTCACCCAGTAGATATGGGAGTTTATCAAGATTGGATTGTTCTCTAATTCTTTGTGAATCTGTGGAATCTCTAATATGGTCATTCATTTGGCAGGTTAGGAAGCGCAGCTCAGTTTCCACCTCATTTTGTGGGAAGTGTGCACATAACCTATCTTGTTTTGAGAGCCAGGTCTGCCTACGGCGGCCTTTCTCAATAGCAAGGCTATACTCACGGAGTCTGTACATAGTCAAAGCTTTCCATAATTTTGGGTCTTCACGGTGGTCAGGTATTCTGCCACTGTGTACTCTCTGTTTAGGGCCAAATAGCATTCTAGTTTGCGCAGTGTTTTTGTTAATTCTTTCCAAAGTGTCAAGTATTTATCTTTTTGTTTTCTCGTGATTTGATTGGGTTCATGCTCTACAACATTCGCAGAGTACAACACTACCTTACACAGAAAGCGGCACAGGTCCTAATCCAGGCACTTGTCATCTCCCGTCTGGATTACTGCAACTCGCTGTTGGCTGGGCTCCCTGCCTGTGCCATTAAACCCCTGCAACTTATCCAGAACGCTGCAGCCCGTCTGGTGTTCAACCTTCCCAAGTTCTCTCACGTCACCCCGCTCCTCCGCACACTCCACTGGCTTCCAGTTGAAGCTCGCATCTACTACAAAACCATGGTGCTTGCCTACGGAGCTGTGAGGGGAACGGCACCTCCTTACCTTCAGGCTCTGATCAGACCTTACACCCAAACGAGGGCACTACGCTCATCCACCTCTGGCCTGCTAGCCCCCCTACCTCTACGGAAGCACAGTTCCCGCTCAGCCCAGTCAAAGCTATTCGCTGCTCTGGCACCCCAATGGTGGAACAAGCTCCCCCACGACGCCAGGACAGCGGAGTCACTGACCACCTTCCGGAGACACTTGAAACCCTACCTCTTTAAGGAATACCTGGAATAGTATAATAGTAATCCTTCTACCCCCCCTTTACTACCACTGTCTTTTGTCTAAACTAACACCTGACTTATTTCACCTGCTAGCACTAACTTGTTTAAAGAAATGTACTTATTGTGATCGAGATGTAGTTGTCCCTGATTGCACTACTTTGCTCACAGCTGCTTGTTTGAAGAAGTGTATTTACTGTGATCAAGATGTGGTTTTCCCACTGGCTATCCTAAGTTGAATGCACCAATTTGTAAGTCGCTCTGGATAAGAGCGTCTGCTAAATGACTTAAATGTAAATGTCTAATTGTGTTGCTGTCCTGGGGCTCTGTGGGGTCTGTTTGTGTTTGTGAACAGAGCCCCAGGACCAGCTTGCTTAGGGGACTCTTCTCCAGGTTCATCTCTCTGTAGGTGATGGCTTTGTTATGGAAGGTTTGGGAATATTTTCCTTTTAGGTGGTTGTAGAATTTAATGGCTTTTTCTGGATTTTGATCATTAGCGGGTTTCGGCCTAATTCTGCTCCGCAAGCATTTTTTGGTGTTTTACGTTGGACACAGAGGATAATTTTGCAGAATTCTGTATGCAGTCTCAATTTGGTGTTTGATATGATGTTTTTTACGGTGTAATGATGTCATGTCATAGTATCGTGGGGGACCAGGAAAGAGTTAATAGATAATTGGTTTGGTGCCAGAAAGTCTACATTCCATTATGTCAAAGGAGATTACTGATGTTTAGGATAGTATGATTGATGGACAGGATATAATGACCTGGGGGCAAAGGGTAATAACAACAGAGAAAGGGAGGGGCCTATGATGATTACCAGATGGTCGTGGAGAAGTTTGTAACAGGCTATATAAGAGAGAGTGAATCTTTGTTGGGGAGAGAGAAAGATGAGAGAGGCTGGGCTATGTCCCCAATGTCTATTATAACTAACCATGGTACCATATTAAATATCTAAAATGAACTCCTCATCAAAAGTGACTAAGTACATCCTTACATTCGTAATCACTTGATACCCTAGAAACTCATCATAACAGTGTTTGTCCCATTTTGTGAATTCTTGGTTGGTGAGCGGACCCCAGACCTCACAACCATGAAGGGCAATGGGTTCTAGAACTGGTTCAAGTATTTTTTTGCCAGATCCTAATTGGTATTTCGAATTTTATGTTCATTTTGATGGCGTAGAAGGCCCTTCCGTCTCTCAGATCGTTCACAGCTTTGTGGAAGTTCCCTGTGGCACTGATGTTTAGACCGAGGTATGTATCGTTTTTTGTGTGCTCTAAGGCAACGGAGTCTAGATGGAATTTCTATTTGTGGTCCTTACAACTGGACCTTTTTTGGAACATCATTATTTTTGTCTTACTGAGATTTACTGTCAGGGCCCAGGTCTGACAGAATCTGTGCAGAAGATCTAGGTGCTGCTGTAGGCCCTCCTTGGTTGGAGACAGAAGCAACAGATCATCAGCAAACAGTAGACATTTGACTTCAGATTCTAGTAGGGTGAGACCGGGTGCTGCAGACTGTTCTAGTGCCCTCGCCAATTCGTTGATATATATGTTGAAGAGCGCGGGGCTCAAGCTGCATCCCTGTCTCACCCCGCGGATCTGTGGAAAGAAATGTGTGTTTTTTGCCAACTTTAACCTCACACTTGCTGTTTGAGTTCATAGTATAGTATGTTTTTCTCCCCAACACCACTTTCCATCAATTTGTATAGCAGATCATCTCTCTCACTCTCTCCCTCACACACACACACACACACATACACACAGTTCTCCAACTACAACTATGATAAAGTTTGCTGTTGGTGATGCTGTGTTTGTTTATCAAACAGCTTTGTACTAGTCCCCCCCTCTATTCTTTCTAGGCCAAACAGCTTTGTTCTAGCCCCTCCCCTCTCTTCTTTCTAGGCCAAACAGCTTTGTTCTAGCCCCTCCCCCCTCTTCTTTCTAGACCAACAGCTTTGTTCTAGCCCCTCCCCCCTCTTCTTTCTAGACCAAACAGCTTTGTTCTAGCCCCTCCCCCCTCTTCTTTCTAGACCAAACAGCTTTGTTCTAGCCCCTCCCCTCTATTTTTTCTAGACTGACCATTTAGCCCCCAGTAATGTTGTTGGAACCATCATACGGACCAGTCCACAGTAAGGTAGGGAGGGGCAGTTCCTCTTGCTGCTCATCATACGGACCAGTCCACAGTAAGGTAGGGAGGGGCAGTTCCTCTTGCTGCTCCGTAGGTAAGCACCATGGTCTTGTAGTGGATGCGAGCTTCAACTGGAAGCCAGTGGAGTGTGCGGAGGAGCGGGGGTGACGTGAGAGAACTTGGGAAGGTTGAACACCAGGCGGGCTGCAGCATTCTGGATAAGTACTGTCTGCTACTGTCTGCTACTGTCTGCTACTGTCTGTTACTGTCTGTTACTGTCTACTACTGTCTGTTACTGTCTGCTACTGTCTACTACTGTCTGTTACTGTCTGTTACTGTCTGTTATTGTCTTACTGTCTTACTGTCTTACTGTCTGTTACTGTCTGCTACTGTCTGTACTGTCTGTTACTGTCTGTTACTGTCTGTTACTGTCTGTTACTGTCTGTTACTATCTGTTACTGTCTGTTACTGTCTGCTACTGTCTGTTACTGTCTGTTACTGTCTACTACTGTCTGCTACTGTCTACTACTGTCTACTACTGTCTACTACTGTCTACTACTGTCTGCTACTGTCTGCTACTGTCTGTTATTGTCTACTACTGTCTGTTACTGTCTGTTACTGTCTGCTACTGTCTGTTACTGTCTGTTACTGTCTGCTACTGTCTGTTACTGTCTGTTACTGTCTGTTACTGTCTGTTACTGTCTGTTATTGTCTTACTGTCTGTTACTGTCTGTTACTGTCTTACTGTCTTACTGTCTTACTGTCTGTTACTGTCTGTTACTGTCTACTACTGTCTACTACTGTCTGCTACTGTCTGCTACTGTCTGTTACTGTCTGTTACTGTCTGTTACTGTCTACTACTGTCTGTTACTGTCTGTTACTGTCTACCACTGTCTGTTACTGTCTGTTACTGTCTGTACTGTCTGTTACTGTCTGCTACTGTCTGTTACTGTCTGTTACTGTCTACTACTGTCTACTACTGTCTGTTACTGTCTGTTACTGTCTGTTACTGTCTGTTATTGTCTACTACTGTCTGTTACTGTCTGTTACTGTCTTACTGTCTTACTGTCTGTTACTGTCTGTTACTGTCTGTTACTGTCTACTACTGTCTGCTACTGTCTGTTACTGTCTGTTAATGTCTGTTACTGTCTGCTACTATCTACTACTGTCTGTTACTGTCTGTTACTGTCTTACTGTCTGTTACTGTCTGTTACTGTCTGTTACTGTCTGTTACTGTCTGCTACTGTCTGTTACTGTCTGTTATTGTCTGTTACTGTCTGCTACTATCTACTACTGTCTGTTACTGTCTGTTACTGTCTGTTACTGTCTGTTACTATCTACTACTGTCTGTTACTGTCTGTTACTGTCTGTTACTATCTACTACTGTCTGTTACTGTCTGCTACTGTCTGTTACTGTCTGTTACTCTCTGTTACTGTCTGTTATTGTCTTACTGTCTGTTACTGTCTGTTACTGTCTGTTACTTTCTGTTACTGTCTGTTACTGTCTGTTACTGTCTTACCGTCTGTTACTGTCTGTTACTGTCTGTTACTGTCTGTTACTGTCTGTTATTGTCTTACTGTCTTACTGTCTGTTACTGTCTGCTACTGTCTGTTATTGTCTTACTGTCTTACTGTCTTACTGTCTGTTACTGTCTGTTACTGTCTGCTACTGTCTGTTATTGTCTTACTGTCGTACTGTCTGTTACTGTCTGTTACTGTCTGTTACTTTCTATTACTGTCTACTACTCTCTGTTACTGTCTGTTACTGTCTGTTATTGTCTTACTGTCTGTTACTGTCTGTTACTGTCTGTTATTGTCTTACTGTCTTACTGTCTGTTACTGTCTGCTACTGTCTGTTATTGTCTTACTGTCTGTTACTGTCTGTTACTGTCTGCTACTGTCTGTTATTGTCTTACTGTCTTAACGTCTGTTACTGTCTGTTACTGTCTGTTATTGTCTTACTGTCTTACTGTCTGTTACTGTCTGCTACTGTCTGTTATTGTCTTACTGTCTTAACGTCTGTTACTGTCTGCTACTGTCTGTTATTGTCTTACTGTCTTACTGTCTGTTACTGTCTGTTACTTTCTATTACTGTCTGCTACTGTCTGTTATTGTCTTACTGTCTGTTACTGTCTGTTATTGTCTTACTGTCTTACTGTCTGTTACTGTCTGTTATTGTCTTACTGTCTTACTGTCTGTTACTGTCTGCTACTGTCTGCCTACGGCGGCCTTTCTCAATAGCAAGGCTATACTCACGGAGTCTGTACATAGTCAAAGCTTTCCATAATTTTGGGTCTTCACGGTGGTCAGGTATTCTGCCACTGTGTACTCTCTGTTTAGGGCCAAATAGCATTCTAGTTTGCGCAGTGTTTTTGTTAATTCTTTCCAAAGTGTCAAGTATTTATCTTTTTGTTTTCTCGTGATTTGATTGGGTTCATGCTCTACAACATTCGCAGAGTACAACACTACCTTACACAGAAAGCGGCACAGGTCCTAATCCAGGCACTTGTCATCTCCCGTCTGGATTACTGCAACTCGCTGTTGGCTGGGCTCCCTGCCTGTGCCATTAAACCCCTGCAACTTATCCAGAACGCTGCAGCCCGTCTGGTGTTCAACCTTCCCAAGTTCTCTCACGTCACCCCCGCTCCTCCGCACACTCCACTGGCTTCCAGTTGAAGCTCGCATCTACTACAAAACCATGGTGCTTGCCTACGGAGCTGTGAGGGGAACGGCACCTCCTTACCTTCAGGCTCTGATCAGACCTTACACCCAAACGAGGGCACTACGCTCATCCACCTCTGGCCTGCTAGCCCCCCTACCTCTACGGAAGCACAGTTCCCGCTCAGCCCAGTCAAAGCTATTCGCTGCTCTGGCACCCCAATGGTGGAACAAGCTCCCCCACGACGCCAGGACAGCGGAGTCACTGACCACCTTCCGGAGACACTTGAAACCCTACCTCTTTAAGGAATACCTGGAATAGTATAATAGTAATCCTTCTACCCCCCCTTTACTACCACTGTCTTTTGTCTAAACTAACACCTGACTTATTTCACCTGCTAGCACTAACTTGTTTAAAGAAATGTACTTATTGTGATCGAGATGTAGTTGTCCCTGATTGCACTACTTTGCTCACAGCTGCTTGTTTGAAGAAGTGTATTTACTGTGATCAAGATGTGGTTTTCCCACTGGCTATCCTAAGTTGAATGCACCAATTTGTAAGTCGCTCTGGATAAGAGCGTCTGCTAAATGACTTAAATGTAAATGTCTAATTGTGTTGCTGTCCTGGGGCTCTGTGGGGTCTGTTTGTGTTTGTGAACAGAGCCCCAGGACCAGCTTGCTTAGGGGACTCTTCTCCAGGTTCATCTCTCTGTAGGTGATGGCTTTGTTATGGAAGGTTTGGGAATATTTTCCTTTTAGGTGGTTGTAGAATTTAATGGCTTTTTCTGGATTTTGATCATTAGCGGGTTTCGGCCTAATTCTGCTCCGCAAGCATTTTTTGGTGTTTTACGTTGGACACAGAGGATAATTTTGCAGAATTCTGTATGCAGTCTCAATTTGGTGTTTGATATGATGTTTTTTACGGTGTAATGATGTCATGTCATAGTATCGTGGGGGACCAGGAAAGAGTTAATAGATAATTGGTTTGGTGCCAGAAAGTCTACATTCCATTATGTCAAAGGAGATTACTGATGTTTAGGATAGTATGATTGATGGACAGGATATAATGACCTGGGGGCAAAGGGTAATAACAACAGAGAAAGGGAGGGGCCTATGATGATTACCAGATGGTCGTGGAGAAGTTTGTAACAGGCTATATAAGAGAGAGTGAATCTTTGTTGGGGAGAGAGAAAGATGAGAGAGGCTGGGCTATGTCCCCAATGTCTATTATAACTAACCATGGTACCATATTAAATATCTAAAATGAACTCCTCATCAAAAGTGACTAAGTACATCCTTACATTCGTAATCACTTGATACCCTAGAAACTCATCATAACAGTGTTTGTCCCATTTTGTGAATTCTTGGTTGGTGAGCGGACCCCAGACCTCACAACCATGAAGGGCAATGGGTTCTAGAACTGGTTCAAGTATTTTTTTGCCAGATCCTAATTGGTATTTCGAATTTTATGTTCATTTTGATGGCGTAGAAGGCCCTTCCGTCTCTCAGATCGTTCACAGCTTTGTGGAAGTTCCCTGTGGCACTGATGTTTAGACCGAGGTATGTATCGTTTTTTGTGTGCTCTAAGGCAACGGAGTCTAGATGGAATTTCTATTTGTGGTCCTTACAACTGGACCTTTTTTGGAACATCATTATTTTTGTCTTACTGAGATTTACTGTCAGGGCCCAGGTCTGACAGAATCTGTGCAGAAGATCTAGGTGCTGCTGTAGGCCCTCCTTGGTTGGAGACAGAAGCAACAGATCATCAGCAAACAGTAGACATTTGACTTCAGATTCTAGTAGGGTGAGACCGGGTGCTGCAGACTGTTCTAGTGCCCTCGCCAATTCGTTGATATATATGTTGAAGAGCGCGGGGCTCAAGCTGCATCCCTGTCTCACCCCGCGGATCTGTGGAAAGAAATGTGTGTTTTTTGCCAACTTTAACCTCACACTTGCTGTTTGAGTTCATAGTATAGTATGTTTTTCTCCCCAACACCACTTTCCATCAATTTGTATAGCAGATCATCTCTCTCACTCTCTCCCTCACACACACACACACACACATACACACAGTTCTCCAACTACAACTATGATAAAGTTTGCTGTTGGTGATGCTGTGTTTGTTTATCAAACAGCTTTGTACTAGTCCCCCCCTCTATTCTTTCTAGGCCAAACAGCTTTGTTCTAGCCCCTCCCCTCTCTTCTTTCTAGGCCAAACAGCTTTGTTCTAGCCCCTCCCCCCTCTTCTTTCTAGACCAACAGCTTTGTTCTAGCCCCTCCCCCCTCTTCTTTCTAGACCAAACAGCTTTGTTCTAGCCCCTCCCCCCTCTTCTTTCTAGACCAAACAGCTTTGTTCTAGCCCCTCCCCTCTATTTTTTCTAGACTGACCATTTAGCCCCCAGTAATGTTGTTGGAACCATCATACGGACCAGTCCACAGTAAGGTAGGGAGGGGCAGTTCCTCTTGCTGCTCATCATACGGACCAGTCCACAGTAAGGTAGGGAGGGGCAGTTCCTCTTGCTGCTCCGTAGGTAAGCACCATGGTCTTGTAGTGGATGCGAGCTTCAACTGGAAGCCAGTGGAGTGTGCGGAGGAGCGGGGGTGACGTGAGAGAACTTGGGAAGGTTGAACACCAGGCGGGCTGCAGCATTCTGGATAAGTACTGTCTGCTACTGTCTGCTACTGTCTGCTACTGTCTGTTACTGTCTGTTACTGTCTACTACTGTCTGTTACTGTCTGCTACTGTCTACTACTGTCTGTTACTGTCTGTTACTGTCTGTTATTGTCTTACTGTCTTACTGTCTTACTGTCTGTTACTGTCTGCTACTGTCTGTACTGTCTGTTACTGTCTGTTACTGTCTGTTACTGTCTGTTACTGTCTGTTACTATCTGTTACTGTCTGTTACTGTCTGCTACTGTCTGTTACTGTCTGTTACTGTCTACTACTGTCTGTCTACTGTCTACTACTGTCTACTACTGTCTACTACTGTCTACTACTGTCTGCTACTGTCTGCTACTGTCTGTTATTGTCTACTACTGTCTGTTACTGTCTGTTACTGTCTGCTACTGTCTGTTACTGTCTGTTACTGTCTGCTACTGTCTGTTACTGTCTGTTACTGTCTGTTACTGTCTGTTACTGTCTGTTATTGTCTTACTGTCTGTTACTGTCTGTTACTGTCTTACTGTCTTACTGTCTTACTGTCTGTTACTGTCTGTTACTGTCTACTACTGTCTACTACTGTCTGCTACTGTCTGCTACTGTCTGTTACTGTCTGTTACTGTCTGTTACTGTCTACTACTGTCTGTTACTGTCTGTTACTGTCTACCACTGTCTGTTACTGTCTGTTACTGTCTGTACTGTCTGTTACTGTCTGCTACTGTCTGTTACTGTCTGTTACTGTCTACTACTGTCTACTACTGTCTGTTACTGTCTGTTACTGTCTGTTACTGTCTGTTATTGTCTACTACTGTCTGTTACTGTCTGTTACTGTCTTACTGTCTTACTGTCTGTTACTGTCTGTTACTGTCTGTTACTGTCTACTACTGTCTGCTACTGTCTGTTACTGTCTGTTAATGTCTGTTACTGTCTGCTACTATCTACTACTGTCTGTTACTGTCTGTTACTGTCTTACTGTCTGTTACTGTCTGTTACTGTCTGTTACTGTCTGTTACTGTCTGCTACTGTCTGTTACTGTCTGTTATTGTCTGTTACTGTCTGCTACTATCTACTACTGTCTGTTACTGTCTGTTACTGTCTGTTACTGTCTGTTACTATCTACTACTGTCTGTTACTGTCTGTTACTGTCTGTTACTATCTACTACTGTCTGTTACTGTCTGCTACTGTCTGTTACTGTCTGTTACTCTCTGTTACTGTCTGTTATTGTCTTACTGTCTGTTACTGTCTGTTACTGTCTGTTACTGTCTGTTACTGTCTGTTACTGTCTGTTACTGTCTTACCGTCTGTTACTGTCTGTTACTGTCTGTTACTGTCTGTTACTGTCTGTTATTGTCTTACTGTCTTACTGTCTGTTACTGTCTGCTACTGTCTGTTATTGTCTTACTGTCTTACTGTCTTACTGTCTGTTACTGTCTGTTACTGTCTGCTACTGTCTGTTATTGTCTTACTGTCGTACTGTCTGTTACTGTCTGTTACTGTCTGTTACTTTCTATTACTGTCTACTACTCTCTGTTACTGTCTGTTACTGTCTGTTATTGTCTTACTGTCTGTTACTGTCTGTTACTGTCTGTTATTGTCTTACTGTCTTACTGTCTGTTACTGTCTGCTACTGTCTGTTATTGTCTTACTGTCTGTTACTGTCTGTTACTGTCTGCTACTGTCTGTTATTGTCTTACTGTCTTAACGTCTGTTACTGTCTGTTACTGTCTGTTATTGTCTTACTGTCTTACTGTCTGTTACTGTCTGCTACTGTCTGTTATTGTCTTACTGTCTTAACGTCTGTTACTGTCTGCTACTGTCTGTTATTGTCTTACTGTCTTACTGTCTGTTACTGTCTGTTACTTTCTATTACTGTCTGCTACTGTCTGTTATTGTCTTACTGTCTGTTACTGTCTGTTATTGTCTTACTGTCTTACTGTCTGTTACTGTCTGTTATTGTCTTACTGTCTTACTGTCTGTTACTGTCTGCTACTGTCTGTTATTGTCTTACTGTCTGTTACTGTCTGTTACTGTCTGTTACTGTCTGTTACTGTCTGTTACTGTCTGTTACTGTCTACTACTCTCTGTTACTGTCTGTTACTGTCTGCTACTGTCTGTTATTGTCTTACTGTCTTACTGTCTGTTACTGTCTGTTATTGTCTACTACTCTCTGTTATTGTCTTACTGTCTTACTGTCTGTTACTGTCTGTTACTGTCTTTTACTGTCTGCTACTGTCTGTTACTGTCTGCTACTGTCTGCTACTGTCTGTTACTGTCTGTTACTGTCTACTACTCTCTGTTACTCTCTGTTACTGTCTGTTACTGTCTGTTACTGTCTGTTACTGTCTGTTACTGTCTGTTACTGTCTGTTATTGTCTTACTGTCTTACTGTCTGCTACTGTCTGTTACTGTCTGTTACTGTCTGTTACTGTCTGTTATTGTCTGTTATTGTCTTACTGTCTTACTGTCTGTTACTGTCTGTTACTGTCTGTTATTGTCTTACTGTCTTACTGTCTGCTACTGTCTGTTACTGTCTGTTACTGTCTGTTATTGTCTGTTACTGTCTGTTACTGTCTGTTACTGTCTGTTACTGTCTGTTACTGTCTGTTACTGTCTGTTACTCTCTGTTACTCTCTGTTACTGTCTGTTACTCTGGGTTTCTGTACACTGTAAAATGTTATTTAAGTTGTTTATTATTGTAATTATCTATGTTGTATGTTGTGGTTGTGATTAATCTATTTAATGCAAAGTTTGCAAACAAAAAAAAAGTGTATTCTTCATTGATTTCCTGACTGTATTCCAGGACCCTGCCAACTCCCACTGGACACAGACGTCAATTCAACGTCTATTCCACGTTGGTGCAACGTAAGTTAATTGAACCAACTTGGAAACGACGTTGATTCAACCAGTGTGTGCCCAGTGGGCTTCCAGGATGCCTTCAAGTCTGCTCTGGAATCCTGCCCTGAATCTCACTCATCATCTCACTTTTCAAGTGACAAACAACAATCTTTTACCGCACCGGGAATCCATTATCAGTCATGCCTGGTGATTTAAAACGGGTTAGTGTGCTTCTTGAGTGTGACTCATAATGCTTCTGTAAATGTGTACACGTGTGTACATGGGTGCATGTGTGTGTGTGTGTGTGTGTGTGTCAGAGCAGGCTTGTGGGAGGAGCTAGGAGTACAGGCTCATTGTAATGGCTGGAATGGAATAGATGGAAAATACTAAAATGTGGTTTCCATATGTGTGATACCATTTCATTTATTCCATTCCAGCCAATACAATGAGCCCGTCCTCCTATAGCTCCTCCCACCAGCCTCCACTGGCATGTGTGTGTGTGCTAACATGCTTGCATGCTTGTGTGAGTGTGCATGTGTGTGTGTGTGTGTGTGTGTGTGTGTGTGAGTGTGAGTGTGTGCGGGCAATTCATTGTGCTTCAGTGTGCTTGCAGGTTAATGTGCGCATGTGCCTCTACTGAACGTGTGTGTTTATTAAAGAAGTGTCAGTACTCAGAGTGACACAGACAGAGACACAGAGACAGGCACCATGTCTTCCTCCCAGTCCTCACTACTGCTGTTGCTGCTGATGATGGGCTCCAGCTCCTGGGCCTCCCACTTCTTAGGAGGAACCATGACCTTCAATCCCAGGGGGACCAACCCAGACGGAACCTTCAGGGTAAGACCAATGACAATGATGATGCGTCCAATTAAAGCTGCATTATGTAGAAATCACTCCGCCATTTCCTGGTTGCTAAAATTCTAATAGTTTGCCTGATTTCAGTTTGTGACAAAACAAGCATGTATAGTGTAAATCTAAACCGCTGTGAAATTGTCACGCCATGACTCAGGGGACACTCATTTGTTGAGTCAGGGTGTGTATATTCCTTGTTGTGCTTTGTCCATGTTGTATTTCTAGTATGTCTAGATCTATGTTGGCCGGTGTGGTTCCCAATCAGAGGCAGCTGTCGCTCGTTGTCTCTGATTGGGGACCATACTTAGGCAGCCTATTGGCACTAGTGGGTTGTGGGATCTTGTTCGTGTGAGGTATGTTGTTTGTGTACCTTGGACTTCACGTTTCGTTTAGTTTGTTGTTTTGTCGCTTGTTTATTTATTCCAAATAAACATGTACGCATATCACGCTGCGCCTTGGTCTGACCCGTCTGTAAACGAACATGACAGAAATATATTTTCCATAACCAAAAATATACTAATTTCAGCTGTTTGAATCTGGTGTATCAAACCGAAAGTAAAAGATGCAAAAAGACAGATCTATAACTCACATTTCTACATATTTCAGCTCTAAGTGTTCTTACGTGTTTTTCTTCAACTGAGAGAAATGCTTATTTGTTCTTGCTGTCATCTTGAAAAATTGGTTCTTCACAGGGTTGGAATATTACCGGTAACTTTCTAAATTTATCAGTAAACTACCAGAATTTTGAAAACATTCAAGGAGTTTTCCTAACGTAAAATGACAAAAAATAAATAGCAACTTTGGTAAATTACTGAGGGTTTTGCAAACCTATTCTTAGCTCAAGAGGCTTGTAAAATAGTCTGGTAGAAATGGAACTCACGCGTTCCCTTTGGTCTGTGGTCCAGGTTTGCTTCCATCTAGTGTTCTTTGTCAAGTATTGCTCTCCTTTTCTCACTACTTATCACTACTTGTACCCACTCCTATTCCCTACTTATACCTATTCTTCTCAGTATTTCAAGCTTTAATATGAATTTTGATAATACAGTGCCTAGTGAAGTCTACACACCCCTTGCACAGTCTTCAACATTTGCTAAAATAAAATCTACAAGGGATTACAATAGAGGAAACCAAGTCTAGATGTAACTTTAGCCTGCAGCTTTGATATGTGCTGAGAGAAGGACAGTGTACTCCCAAGGACTTGTATGAGGTGACTACCTCAAGCTCTAAACCCTCAGAGGTAGTAATCACACCGGTGGGGAGAGGGACATTCTTCTTACCAAACCACATGACCTTTGTTTTGGAGGTGTTCAGAACAAGGTTAAGGTCAGAGATAGGCTTTGGCGATGATAGGGGCTGCAACCTTACAGAGAAAGGAGCTAAACCATATGACCCAGATGTTATTTTTTTTGGTGACAAGTTTAAGGAGCTCCTTTAGTCCTTCAGACTCAGTGAGAAACTGTGTAGCTGGGCAGGGGGAAAAGAGGGAGGAGCATCAGGGCTAGTCGCATTAAAAGGGTTGGGAGAGGAGGAAATGTTGGACGGGCAAGGAGGCGTGGCTGAGTCAAATAGGAATCTTGACTTAATGAAGTGGTGATTAAGAGCTCAGCCATGTGCTCCTTGTCAGTAACAACCACATCATCAACATTAAGGGACATGTGGGCAGAGCCTTTCGCCAAATGGAATTCTTGAGGTGCAGTAACTCTGCCAGATCACAGTCGAACTTCAACTTGTATGTATATTATATGATGAGTGTACATACATTTAATCAAGCTGTGTCGTGAATTTAGCTATTTTTGAGAGTTTGAGAAATTGCTAACTTAGCTAACCTCGTGTTTTGTTTAGCTGTAAGTTAGCGATCGTCATTCTATCCTCTTGTGTTGAAGCCCACGTTTCAGTCGTTTTTTTTATGTTAGGCGGATTCTGGTCGAGGGTAGAGTTTTGAACCTTTTCTCTCCTTGATGTTGAACAGGTATGTATTCCCTATATCAGGTAAAAAATATGTGTTCATTTAAAATGTTTTCATGTATTGATTAGTGTTTAATGGCACTGAAAAGCTCAAATGTGAAGGATTACATGTTGCTTCGTGCATATTACTGTATGTATTACCTATTTGAAAGATGGTTTATGTCATGTTGCACAGTATTAATGTAAAGGCTAAAAGCTCAGAGTTTTTGGCAGAGATAACATGCAATATGACACATACATAAGATATACACCAGATGCTATGTTTATTTTCCAATTATGTTGTATTTTATTCCTTGGATTTTTGAATGTGATTATACTCAGTCTGCATTCTACTCGACTGAGAGAGGCGGATTCTGGTCGAGGGTAGAGTTTTGAACATTTTCTCTCCTTGATGTTGAACAGATTGAGAGAGTTGTACACAATAAAGTGCCTTCAAGTACGCCAGTGTCTTGTCTTCAGTGCACCGGAACACAACGCAGTAGTCGGCAACGAGCAGACCGCGCCGGCTACAAAAGCACGCAGGAGTCATGAGGCGAATAGCAAAATAGCAAAATGCACATGAAAATAAATATAACCACTTGGGCCATTGTATCCAGCGATCACACACTGTTTACCAGGGGGCAGGGCTACCAACGTAAAGGCTAAGCTGAAGATGATGCTGGCTGAGGCAAAAACTGGTGAGTGTAGATGGTATAGGGATATTGTTATCCACGTCGGCACCAACGATGTTAGGATGAAACAGTCAGAGGTCATCAAGAGCAACATACAGTGGGAAAAAAAGTATATATATATATGTGTACCTATGATGAAAATTACAGGCCTCTCTCATCTTTTTAAGTGGGAGAACTTGTACAATTGGTGGCTGACTAAATACTTTTTTCCCCACTGTAGCTTCAGTGTGTAAATTAGCTAGAAAGATGTGTAGGCATCGAGTAATTGTCTCTGGTCCCCTCCCAGTAAGGGCGAGTGATGAGCTCTACAGCAGAGTCTCACAACTCAATCGCTGGTTGAAAACTGTTTTTTGCCCCTCCAAAAAGATAGCATTTGTAGATAATTGTCCCTCTTTCTGGGACTCAAACACAAACAGGACCAAGCCTGGCCTGCTGAGGAGTGACGGACTCCATCCTAGCTGGAGGGGTGCTACAGGACCAAGCCTGGCCTGCTGAGGAGTGACGGACTCCATCCTAGCTGGAGGGGTGTTACAGGACCAAGCCTGGCCTGCTGAGGAGTGACGGACTCCATCCTAGCTGGAGGGGTGCTACAGGACCAAGCCTGGCCTGCTGAGGAGTGATGGACTCCATCCTAGCTGGAGGGGTGCTCTCGTCTTATCTACCAACATAGACAGGGCTCTAACTCCTCTAGCTATCCCCAATGAGATAGGGTGCAGGCCAGCAGCAGGCTGTTAGCCAGCCTGACAGCTTAGTGGAGTCTGCCACTAGTACAGTCAGTGTAGTCAGCTCAGCTATCCCCATTGAGACCGTGTCTGTGCCTCGATCTAGGTTGAGCAAAACTAAAAATGGCGGTGTTCGCTTTAGCAATCTCACTGGAATAAAGACCTCCTCCATTCCTGCCATTATTGAAAGAGATTGTGATATCGCACATCTCAAAATAGGGCTACTTAATGTTAGATCCCTCACTTCCAAGGCAGTTATGGTCAATGAACTAATCGCTGATCATAATCTTGATGCAATTGGCCTGACTGAAACATGGCTTAAGCCTGATGAATTTACTCTGTTAAACGAGGCCTCTCCTCCTGGTTACACTAGTGACCATATCCCCCTCGCATCCCGCAAAGGCGGCGGTGTTGCTAACATTTACGATAGCAAATGTCAATTTACCTTCCAGAAAATGACTGCGTTTTCATCTTTTGAGCTTCTAGTCATGAAATCTATGCAGCATACTCAATCACTTTTTATAGCTACTGTTTACAGGCCTCCTGGGCCGTATACAGAGTTCCTCACTGAGTTCCCTATCGGACCTTGTAGTCATGGCAGATAAAATTCAAATTTTTGGTGACTTTAATATTCACATGGAAAAGTCCATAGACCCACTCCAAAAGGCTTTCGGAGCCATCATCAACTCAGTGAACTTTGTCCAACATGTCTCCAGACCTACTCATTGCCACAGTCATAACCTGGATCTAGTTTTGTCCCGTGGAATAAATATTGTGGATCTAAACGTTTTTCCTCATTACCCTGGACTATCAGACCACCATGTTATTACGTTTGCAATCGCAACAAATAATCTGCTCAGACCCCAACCAAGGACCATCAAAAGCTGTGCTATAAATTCTCAGACAACCCAAAGATTCCTAGATGCCCTTCCAGACTCCCTCCACCTACTCAAGGATGTCAGAGTACAAAAATCAGTTAATGACCTAACTGAGGATCTACATTTAACCTTGCGTAATACCCTAGATGCAGTCGCAGCCCTAAAAACAAAAAAAACATTTGTCACAAGAAACTAGCTCCCTGGTATTCAGAAAATAAAGCAAATTACAGACTCCTTTTTGAATCTGCGTATTTCTCCAAAGCTCAGTTGTCCTGAGTCTGCACAGAACTGCCAGGACCTAGGATCAATGGAGACACTCAAGTATATCTCTTGAAACATTCTTGAAAATAGTCATGGCCTCTAAACCTTCAAGCTGCATACTGGACCCTATTCCAACTAAACTACTGAAAGAGCTACTTCCTGTGCTTGGCCCTCCTATGTTGAACATAATAAATGGCTCCCTATCCACCGGATGTGAACCAAACTCACTAAAAGTGGCAGTAATAAAGCCTCTCTTGAAAAAGCCAAACTTTGACCCAGGAAATATAAAAAAATATTGGCCTATATTGAATCTCTCATTCCTCTCAAAAATTTTAGAAAAAGCTGTTGTGCAGCAACTCACTTCCTTCCTGAAGACAAATAATTATATGAAACGCTTCAGTCTGGTTTTAGACCCCATCATAGCACTGAGACTGCACTCGTGAAGGTGGTAAATTATATTTTAATGGCGTCAGACCAAGGCTCTGCATCTGTCCTCGTGCTCCTAGACCTTAGTGCTGCTTTTGACATCATCGAGCACCACATTCTTTTGGAGAGATTGGAAACCTTAATTGGTCTACACGGACAAGTTCTTGCCTGGTTTAGATCTTATCTGTCGGAAAGATATCAGTTCGTCTCTGTGGATGGTTTGTCCTCTGACAAATCAATTCTAAGTTTCGGTGTTCCTCAAGGTTCCGTTTTAGGACCACTATTGTTTTCATTATATATTCTACCTCTTGGTGATGTCATTCGGAAACACATTGTCACCTTTCATTGCAATGCGGACGACACACAGCTCTACATTTCGATGAAACATGGTGAAGCCCCAAAATGTCCTACCCTGGAAGCCTGTGTTTCAGACATAAGGAAGTGGATGGTGGCACATTTTTTAACTTTTAAACTCGGACAAAACAGAGATGCTAGTTCTAGGTCCCAAGAAACAAAGAGATCTTCTGTTTGGATCTGACAATTAATCTTGATGGTTGTACAGTTGTCTCCCAAAAAAATTGAAGGACCTCGGCGTTACTCTGGACGCTGAACTCTCTTTTGACGAACATATCAAGAATATTTCAAGGACAGATTTCTTCCATCTTCGTAACATTGCAAAAATCAGAAATGTTTTCTCCAAAAATTATGCAGAAAAGCTAATCCATGCTTTTGATTAGACTACTGCAATGCTCTACTCTCCGGCTACCCGGATAAAGCACTAAATAAACTTAGTGCTAAACATGGCTGCTAGAATCTTGACTAGAACCAACATTTGATCAAATTACTCCAGTGCTAGGCTGTCTACACTGGCTTCCTGTTAAGGCTATGGCTGATTTCAAGGTTTTACTGCTAACCTACAAAGCATTACATGGGCTTGCTCCTACCTATCTCTCCGATTTGGTCCTGCCGTACATACCTACACGTACGCTACGGTCACAAGACGCAAGCCTCCTTATTGTCCCTAGAATCTCTAAGCAAACAGCTGGAGGCAGGGCTTTCTCCTATAGTGCTCAATTTTTATGGAATGGTCTGCCTATCCATGTGAGAGACGAAGACTCGGTCTCGACCTTTAAGTCTTTACTGAAGACTCATCCCTTCAGTAGGTCCTATGATTGAGTGTAGTCAGGCCCAGGAGTGCGAAGGTGAACGGAAAGGCACTGGAGCGACAAACCACCATTGATGTCTCTGCCTGGCCGGTTCCCGTCTCTCCATTGGGATTCTCTGCCTCTGACCCTATTACGGGGGCTGAGTCACTGGCTTACTGGTGCTGTCCATCCCTAGGAGAGGTGCGTCACTTGAGTAGGTTGAGTCACTGACGTGATCTTCCTGTCCAGTTTGTCGCCCCTTCGGGCTCAAGCAGTGGAGGAGATCTTCATGGGCTATACTCAGCCTAGTCTCAGGGTAGTAGATTGGTGGTCTGTTGATATCCCTCTGGTGGTGTGGGGGCTGTGCTTTGGCAAAGTGGGTGTGGTTATATCCTGCCTGGTTGGCCCTGTCCGGGGGTATCGTCGGACGGGGCCACAGTGTCTCCCGACCCCCCCGTCTCAGCTTCCAGTATCTATGCACAATAGTCTATGTGCCGGGGGGCTAGGGTCAGTCTGTTATATCTGGTGTTATTCTCCTGTCTTATCCGGTGTCCTGTGTGAATTTAAGTATGCTCCCTCTAATTCTCTCTCTCTCCCTCTCTCCCTCCCCTCCCGGGAGGACCTGAACCCTAGGACCATGCCTAAGGTCTACCTGGCCTTATGACTCCTGGCTGTCCCCAGTCCACCTAGTCGTGCAGCTGCTCCAGTTTCCACTCTTCTGCCTGCGGCTATGGAACCCTGACCTGTTCACCGGACGTGCTACCTTGTCCCAGACCTGCTGTTTTCAACTCTCTCTTTCTGCCGCACCTGCTATTTCAACCTCTGAATGCCCGGCTATGAAAAGCCAAGTGACATTTACTCCTGATGTACTGACCTGTTGCAACCTCTACAACTACTGTGATTATTATTTGACCCTGCTGGTCATCTATGAACGTTTGAACATCTTGAATAAAAATCTGGCCTTAATGGCCCTGTACTGTTATAATATCCACCCGGCACAGCCAGAAGGGGACTGGCCACCCCTCAGAGCCTGGTTCCTCTCTAGGTTTCTTCCTAGGTTACTGCCTTTCTAGGGAGTTTTTCCTAGCCACCGTGCTTCTACATCTGCATTGCTTGCTGTTTGGGGTTTTAGGGCTGGGTTTCTGTATAGCACTTTGTGACATCTGCTGATGTAAAAAGGGGCTTTATAAATGAATTTGATTGATTGATTGATGACTACTGCAACAGTGAAATAAAAATATTATGAAAATGTTCCACATTAATAAAAAATACACGTCTTCACACCACTGAGTTAATACTTGGTGGAATCACCTTTTACAGCCACTACAGTTTTATAATGTTTTATAAGATTCCACCAACTTTGCACAACTCTTAGGGCAACACAAAGTGCTCAAGCTCAGTAAAGCCAATCTGGTGTGTCTTTAGTATGTGTAATTATTTTTCTGAAAAATAAAACTATCCCAGGGTTAGGTTTTCAGAAGACTGAGGAGAGTTTCTCTAACTTTCCTTTTTTTCATATTTATTTTGATCCTGATGGGTATGCTTGTCCCTGCCGGTGACAAGCATACCCATAACATGATGCTGCCACCACAATACTTGAAAATACAGAGAATCAATTACAAAAAAAACATCAACGCTAAAGACACAACTGAATGGCTCACAAAGAGGTTATGAGTGTTCCAGTCTCCATCCTCATGACTTCAATCTGCTTGGAAATCAGAGACAAGGTTTCAATACAATCTTATTCAAAATTATTCACAGCTGTAATGGTTGCAAAATGTACTTTCACCAAGCATTAACTCTGGGGTGTGAAGACATACACTATCAAGACATTTCGTTTATTTTTTTGGTATTTTTTATGAATTAGGAAATTTTTCTACAATTTATCTTTTGTTTTTGGGAATGTGAAGTAGGCTGTGTAGAGAAATAGGACAAAATCTAATCCATATTTAGATGTAATTCTATGGCAGCAAACTGTATAAGGAAGTGGTATGAAGACTCCCACTATACATTGTATATATATATATATATATATATTTCACAATTTTGAATTGATATTGTCTATTGTTGATAACAAAGTGGTGTCCACCAATGATTATTTTGTGCCTAACCACTCCCTGGTACAGGGTTTGTTCTCAAAGAGAAGGCATGTTGTATCATCCCTGACAAAGGCTGAAATGCATCAGAGTTTAGAATGTTTTGTACTATTGAACATACCATAATGATAAAACCATTTAGCTATATGAAGAATGGTTTGCTCCTCCTTGTTCTCTAACCCCCTTTACCAAAGAGCACATTTGTCTTTGTTGCACACTTGTTAAAGACAGCAGTCTTGCAATGTGTCTGAAGTGGTGGTCTTATGAAGTGTGTTGTTGCAGGTGGACCTTCGTTACAAGACAGCCTTTCACTCTAGCGGCTGTTTTACTGATACCTGGAATTGTGTCAGTGGGGACTGTGGGAATGAGACCAGTCTAGTGGTTAAGGCAGTGAGCCAGGATATATCTGAGGGCTGGTGTCAGACAGAAGGAGTCATGACTAGACACGTCTCCAATAACATACAAACTTTTGATCTACAGTGAGTGTTTCTTTTATATTAAAATCATCCATCCATTACCAGTATTTGTATTAACCTGATTTGTAGTAACAGTGCACAGCTAAGTTATTACATCCTGGTTACCAAAGTAGTTCTATAGCATATGGGCAACATTAGTTAATGCACACAGTATTGTACATGATGAACACCATAACAACAAGAGTGTTTAGGATGTGTTTTTGGAACTCACCTTTCACATTTGTCTCTTTATCATTACAGATTGGATAGCTGTTGCTGGGTATTCAACGATAATTCTGTTAATTCTTGGAGGCTGTTGACTCATGTGGACCTTGGGGTCAGGTCTGACACAGGGAAAGTCAACCGATCTCCACAGACCACTGTCATACCTCTGATTAGGTAAATACTGCTACTTATCAGTGTAAAGTGATTTAGTTCGATGAACAAGTGATTTTATCAATCTGTGTGTTGTATTCAGTCAATAGGAAACAGGTCTGAAACACTGCAATAATGGTCTCTCTCTCTCTCTCTCTCTCTCTCTCTCTCTGTCTCTCTCTCTCTCTCTCTCTGTCTCTGTCTCTGTCTCTGTCTCTCTCTCTCTCTCTCTCTCTCTGTCTCTCTCTCTCTCTCTCTCTGTCTCTGTCTCTGTCTCTCTCTCTCTCTCTCTCTCTGTCTCTCTCTCTCTCTCTCTCTCTCTCTCTCTCTCTCTCTCTCTCTCTCTCACAGTGTCCCTGTTAATTGTCAAAGAGATTTCAACCTGTTGTCCTTTGATCCGGATGGGGATATGGTCAGATGCAGATATGCCGTACCAACGGATGAGTGTGCCACATCTAGTAACCTTCCTAATGACTTCAGTCTACGAGGGGTTAGTATCCAAATAAAACAACACAGGAAACGATGGACTATGATGATGATAGTAGGGAATTAACCCTTAATCATCACCACGGTCAATTTCTGTGCAGTATTTGGCTGCTCTAACAGGGCAGGAAACACAACGGGGAAAAAAATATGTTTACAGATTCCCCGCAAGCAGGTTACTGTCATTTAACATGCCAAGGCAGCAACCAGCTGGCCAAAGCAGGTTACTGTCATTTAACCAGCTGGCCAAAGCAGGTTACTGTCATTTAACATGCCAAGGCAGAAACCATCTGGCCAAAGCAGGTTACTGTCATTTAACCAGCTGGCCAAAGCAGGTTACTGTCATTTAACCAGCTTGCCAAAGCAGGTTACTGTCATTTAACATGCCAAGGCTGCAACCAGCTGGCCAAAGCAGGTTACTGTCATTTAACCAGCTGGCCAAAGCAGGTTACTGTCATTTAACATGCCAAGGCAGCAACCAGCTGGCCAAAGCAGGTTACTGTCATTTAACCAGCTGGCCAAAGCAGGTTACTGTCATTTAACCAGCTTGCCAAAGCAGGTTACTGTCATTTAACATGCCAAGGCAGCAACCAGCTGGCCAAAGCAGGTTACTGTCATTTAACCAGCTTGCCAAAGCAGGTTACTGTCATTTAACATGCCAAGGCTGCAACCAGCTGGCCAAAGCAGGTTACTGTCATTTAACCAGCTGGCCAAAGCAGGTTACTGTCATTTAACATGCCAAGGCAGCAACCAGCTGGCCAAGCGGGTTACTGTCATTTAACCAGATGGCCAAAGCAGGTTACTGTCATTTAACCAGCTTGCCAAAGCAGGTTACTGTCATTTAACATGCCAAGGCTGCAACCAGCTGGCCAAAGCAGGTTACTGTCATTTAACCAGCTGGCCAAAGCAGGTTACTGTCATTTAACCAGCTGGCCAAAGCAGGTTACTGTCATTTAACCAGCTGGCCAAAGCAGGTTACTGTCATTTAACCAGCTGGCCAAAGCAGATTACTGTCATTTAACCAGCTGGCCAAAGCAGGTTACTGTCATTTAACCTGCTGGCCAAAGCAGGTTACTGTCATTTAACCAGCTGGCCAAAGCAGGTTACTGTCATTTAACCAGCTGGCCAAAGCAGGTTACTGTCATTTAACCAGCTGGCCAAAGCAGATTACTGTCATTTAACCAGCTGGCCAAAGCAGGTTACTGTCATTTAACCAGCTGGCCAAAGCAGGTTAATGTCATAACTTCAATGTTAGAGTAACATAAACATGACTTTCTGAATTACAGTACATTAGGTCATGGGCTGCTGTAAGATAGGCTACTTTAGCAACAAAACTGACACGTGCGGAACTATGGGGCAAAACAGAAGGGGTTGGCTTAGCTTGTTGACAACATTGTTTATTGAAAACATAAAATACACTTTCACAATGAGCACTTGTTGTCTCTCAAATACATAGTTACAGTTGTTGGTTAGCTAGCTAGCTATTTCTTTTTGCCATATTAGCATAGACATGACATCAGTCAAACACCTGAAAACAAGACATGGTATTTATGACAAGATACAACGAGCTGAAACGAGCCATCTACGATTCCCCACATGGCAGCTTCTTGTCATTGTTGCTAACTCTCTGATCGTTCAGAATCATAACGCATGCCTTCCAGTCACATCTATATTATATCTGAAAAATAATACTTTGGGTGTGTTTATGACGGTCTTTGGTGACATTAGAATACAAAAATATATATATTTCAAAAATAACAATAGCATTTTCATTAGTTTATGTTACTGTATCTGCTGCAGTGTGCTCACTTCGAGAGGAACAGTGGTTCTTCTTGGAGAAAGTGGTATCTAGAAAAATGTTGAGTGTTGACAAATGTAAGTGTTTTGGAAACCTCAGAATCTGCTCTTCTGATACTATATAGAAATCAAAATCTTACCTGCATGTGATTCTGTAGGTGGATTTGAAAATTTGGCTCGAGAATAAATAAATAAGAACTTTCTTCCTAAAACTGTTTGTGATATCGAAATTCTAAAAACATCTCTGTGTTAAATAGACTTATTTAGGGAAAGATTGGGGCATGACTTAAAAAACTAGCTGAGATATTTCACTTTAAAATGTATATGCAGTCAAAATGACTGTCTCGGCTCGTCTAGTGTTAAGTGTTATATAGTTAGTTGATAAGTTGTTGTTGATGGTTGAATGACAATCATGTGATTGCTATAACTTTCCAGGTTGAGATGGCGGTCCCAAGTTTGTTTCCAAAAAGTATTTCTGTTGCACACCACTAATTAGGGTAGATGATGCACTTTAGAGACGAATCCCCAGATTTTCAGTAAACTGATTCAAATCCCGAGATTCTCAGTAAACTGATTCAAATCCCCAGATTCTCAGTAAACTGATTCAAATCCCCAGATTCTCAGTAAACTGATTCAAATCCCCAGATTCTCAGTAAACTGATTCAAATCCCCAGATTCTCAGTAAACTGATTCAAATCCCCAGATTCTCAGTAAACTGATTAGAATCCCCAGATTCTCAGTAAACTGATTCAAATCCCCAGATTCTCAGTAAACTGATTCAAATCCCCAGATTCTCAGTAAACTGATTCAAATCCCCAGATTCTCAGTAAACTGATTCAAATCCCCAGATTCTCAGTAAACTGATTCAAATCCCCAGATTCTCAGTAAACTGATTCAAATCCCCAGATTCTCAGTAAACTGATTAGAATCCCCAGATTCTCAGTAAACTGATTCAAATCCCCAGATTCTCAGTAAACTGATTCAAATCCCCAGATTCTCAGTAAACTGATTCAAATCCCCAGATTCTCAGTAAACTGATTCAAATCCCCAGATTCTCAGTAAACTGATTGAAATAATAAAATGTAGGTTTTAATCAGTGATTTCCCAGCCATCCTCCTGCAATGTTGACACTAATCTAGTGAGCACCTTTGGAGCTCCACCCAAGCAAGGCATTTGATTGTTTTTTAAATTTTTTATTTGTTTAACCTTTATTTAACCAGGTAAGCCAGTTGAGAACAAGTTCTCATTTACAACTGCGACCTGGCCAAGATAAAGCAAAGCAGTGCGATAAAAACAACAACAACACAGAGTTACATATGGGGTAAACAAAACATACAGTCAATAACACAATAGAAAATCTATATACAGTGTGTGCAAAAGTAGCAAGTTATGGAGGTAAGGCAATAAATAGGCCATAATGCAAAATAATTACAATTAGTATTAACACTGGAGTGATAGATGTGCAAGAGATGATGTGCAAATAGAGATACTGGGGTGCAAATAAGCAAAATAAATAACAATATGGGGATGAGGTAGTTGGGTGGGCTAATTACAGATGGGCTGTGTACAGGTGCAGTGATCGGTAAGGTGCTCTGACAACTGATGCTTAAAGTTAGTGAGGGAGATAAGAGTCTCCAGCTTCAGAGATGTTTGCAGTTCGTTCCAGTCATTGGCAGCAGAGAACTTGAAGGAATGGCGGCCAAAGGAGGTATTGGCTTTGGGGATGACCAGTGAGATATACCTGCTGGAGCGCATACTACGGGTGGGTGTTGCTATGGTGACCAATGAGCTAAGATAAGGCAGGGATTTGCCTAGCAGTGATCTATAGATGACCTGGAGCCAGTGTGTTTGGTGACGAATATGTAGTGAGGGCCAGCCAACGAGAGCATACAGGTCACAATGGTGGGTAGTATATGGGGCTTTGGTGACAAAATGGATGGCACTGTGATAGACTACATCCAATTTGCTGAGTAGAGTGTTGGAGGCTATTTTGTAAATGACATCGCTGAAGTCAAGGATCGGTAGGATAGTCCGTTTTACGAGGGCATGTTTGGCAGCATGAGTGAAGGAGGCTTTGTTGCGAAATAGGAAGCCAATTCTAGATGTAACTTTGGATTGGAGATGCTTAATGTGAGTCTGGAAGGAGAGTTTACGGTCTAACCAGACACCTAGGTATTTGTAGTTGTCCACATATTCTAAGTCAGACCCGCCGAGAGTAGTGATTCTAGTCGGGCGGGCGGGTGCCAGCAGCGTTCGATTGAAGAGCATGCATTTAGTTTTACTAGTGTTTAAGAGCAGTTGGAGGCTACTGAAGGAGTGTTGTATGGCATTGAAGCTCGTTTGGAGGTTTGTTAACACAGTGTCCAATGAAGGGCCAGATGTATACAAAATGGTGTCGTCTGCGTAGAGGTGGATCTGAGAGTCACCAGCAGCAAGAGCGACATCATTGATATACACAGAGAATAGAGTTGGCCCGAGAATTGAACCCTGTGGCACCCCCATAGAGACTGCCAGAGGTCCAGACAACAGGCCCTCCGATTTGACACATTGAACTCTATCTGAGAAGTAGTTGGTGAACCAGGCGAGGCAGTCATTTGAGAAACCAAGGCTATTTAGTCTGCCAATAAGAATGTGGTGATAATAATATAATAATATAATATGCCATTTAGCAGACGCTTTTATCCAAAGCGACTTACAGTCGTGTGTGCATACATTTTTGTGTATGGGTGGTCCCGGGGATCGAACCCACTACCTTGGCGTTACAAGCGCCGTGCTCTACCAGCTGAGCTACAGAGGACCACGTGATTGACAGAGTTGAAAGCCTTGGCCAGGTCGATGAAGTACTGTCTTTTATCGATCGCGGTTATAATATCGTTTAGGACCTTGAGCGTGGGTGAGGTGAACCCATGACCAGCTCGGAAACCAGATTGCATAGCGGAGAAGGTACAGTGGGATTCGAAATGGTCGGTGATCTGTTCGCACTGCTTTGACGTGTTGCGAGGCGTCACTGATTTACAGCGGGTTCCCAACCCTATTTAGCTATTTACATTTTAGTCATTTAGCAGACGCTCTTATCCAGAGCGACTTACAGTTAGTGAGTGCATACATTATTTTTCATACTGGCCCCCCGTGGGAATCGAACCCACAACCCTCGTGTTGCAAACGCCATGCTCTACGAACTGAGCCACATCCCTGCCGGCCATTCCCTCCCCTACTTCATAAGGCATTTATAAGTTATATCCTTCAAGAATCTATGGGTTAATATAATTAATTTAAAAGTCAAAAAATGTATGTAGCAATCGTGGATTGCCCCTTTAATGTTGTTTTGATCTTGTCTCCCTTAGGACTGCACCTTGTCATTCTGGGGCAACAGAAACACCACTGGAACATATGCAGTCCAGATGATGATGGAGGACTTCCCGACTCAGTCCATCTCTCTCTCCTATACTAACGGATCTCAATCTAACAGGACCTCAAATAATACACTCAGCAAACTGCCTGTTCAGTTTGCAGTGAGAGGTACATATATATGATCTAGACACTGCACAAAAAAATATAAACATGCAACAATATCAAATATTTTACTCAGTTACAGTTCTTACAAGGAAATCAGTCAATTGATATCACATGACTGGGAATACAGATATGCATCTGTTGGTCAAAGAAACCTTAAAAAAAAAAAAAGGGCCTCACAATGGGCCTGAGGATCTCGTAATGGTATTTCTGTACATTCAAATTGCCATCGATCAAATGCAATTGTGTTCGTTGTCCGTAGCTTATGCCGGCCCATACCATAACCCCATCGCCACCATGGGGCACTCTGTTCACAACGTTGACATCAGTAAACTGCTCGCCCACACGACGCCATACACGTGGTCTGTGGTTGAGAGGCCGGTTGGACGTATGGCCAAATTCTCTAAAACGACGTTGTAGGCGGCTTATGGTAGAGAAATGAACTTTCAATTCTCTAGTCACATCTCTGGTGAATAGTCCTGCAGTTAGCATGCCAATTACACACTCCCTCAAAAAATTGAGACATCTGTGGCATTGTGTTGTGTGACAAAACTGCACATTTTAGAGTGGCATTTTACTGTCCACAGCACAAGGTGCACCGGTGTAATGATCATGCTGTTTAATCAGCTTCTTGATATGCCACACCTGTCAGGTGGATGGATTATTTTGGCAAAGGAGAAATGCTCCCTAACAGGGATGTAAACAAATGTGTGCACAAAATGTGAGAGAAATAAGCTTTTTGTGCGTATGGAACATATCTGGGATCTTTTATTTCACCTCATGAAACATTGGACCAACACTTTACATGTTGTGTTTATATTTTTGTTCAGTGTAGTTTATCTTTATATCTAGGTAGTTTCTAATAAGTAGTTTCTTTTTATAAAAAATAAGATAATGCCTATGCCTTGTTTCCAGTAGAAGTAGTGATTGTCATTGCATTTTATGCAGAGTTGCCAACCCTGTAGCGTGGTTGTGGTACTGATTCATTCTGAAAAACATGCAGCAATGGTTTGTCTTTCAGTGGACCCCCCGGTGCCATCCTGTATGGAGGGGCTATACCTACCCATGTTCCTGTCTCCAACGCCAGCCCAGGGTGCACTGCTCTACGCCTCTGTGAACCAACCCCTGGAAATCACTGTCAGAGCACAGGCTACCCAATCCACGTAAGAGAAAATAAACGTGGAAACACATAGCCGATAGGTATAGCCTAAATCAGGGATTTTAAACGTAATAGTTCGACGGACGGGTGTGTTGATCAATTAAGTTCATTCATTAGTTAGAAACTCCCCTCACCTGGTTGTCTAGGTCCTAATTGATTAGTTGGGACCTCCCCTCACCTGGTTGTCTAGGTCTTAATTGATTAGTTAGGACCTCCCCTCACCTGGTTGTCTAGGTCTTAATTGATTAGTTAGGACCTCCCCTCACCTGGTTGTCTAGGTCCTAATTGATTAGTTAGGACCTCCCCTCACCTGGTTGTCTAGGTCTTAATTGATTAGTTGGGACCTCCCCTCACCTGGTTGTCTAGGTCTTAATTGATTAGTTGGGACCTCCCCTCACCTGGTTGTCTAGGTCTTAATTCGACACAAATTAAAAGGAAGTAACAAAAACCAGCAGGCCCTCCAGGAATAGAGTTTGACCCCCCTGGCCTAATGCATTATGACAGTGAGAGAAACACATTGTAAAACTATTTGTCAGTATTGAGCGGCAGTGGACTGTGGATCTGGAACTTTGAGGTAGAGGTCTGAGCGTGACTGATTTCTGTCCCACGGTGTTATTTTATGCGTAGTGGAGCAGCTCACTTGCCAGCCATGGCTTCAGCAATTTTGCGCCCGATGGGCAATATCAAATTAGCATTTAAAAAAATATATTAATAGATTTCCTGAGATTCTCACGTGGACCATTATATTATCTGTATTACTGGGCTATATCAGCCAATAGGCTATCTGTATTACTGGGCTATATCAGCCAATAGGCTATCTGTATTACTGGGATATATCAGCCAATAGGCTAGATGTAGTTTGAAGAGAGCAGAGTTGGAGAAACTTACACTTTCTCTTGAGCTATTTTTATAGCATACCTTTTACATTTTTTTTACATTTTAGTCATTTAGCAGACGCTCTTATCCAGAGCGACTTACAGTTAGTGAGTGCATACATTCTTTTTTATACTGGCCCCCAGTGGGAATCGAACCCACAACCCTGGCGTTGCAAACGCCATGCTCTACATCCCTGCTGGCCATTCCCTCCCCTACCCTGGGCCAATTGTGCGCCGCCCCATGGCTATCAGCAAAGCCTTGTCTGTCAGCGAAACAGTTCATTTACTGCCTTAAAAAAAAAACATAGCTGATATGGCTGACTTGCTTAAACAAATGTGGTTTTTACTGACAATTGAGATGTACAAACTATGGCATAAGGGGACGACGAGCGGATAAGAGGCAATCCGTAATTTCGATGAAGACATTAATGAGCGATCTAGGACGGACGTAGTCAATATAACTATTTGTTCAGCACTTTTTAAATGTACAGCGACAGAATTCAGAACATGGGCCGTTCTTACAGTGTTCTCCCTGTACACCAAGTCAGAACCGTAGGATAAATAAAGGGGGCGTATAAGCAGACAATGAAAGCTCTTACAATATTCGATGATTACATTTCTCTAAAACAGGTTACAGGCTACATGTGCACCACCAAGTCAGAACAGTAGGCGAAATTAAGAGGAGAAAATAGACCAAATTATTAGGGTGAGGCACATTGAACACAATTGAACACATTGAACACAATTCACTGGCATATTACATCATTTATGCTGCAGCATACAATTCATTTTTGGACTCACCTTGCTTACTTAAACAGGAAGGTGGCGCGACGGTCCTTTGTGGGCAAATTCTGTCATCAAAGTCTGGGATTCTCTGGATTTATGGTGGGAACTTGGAAATAAAACCGCACAACCACTCCACTGAATAGGAGGCTAGTGATCGCTTTGCAATGCTTGCAGTTAGCCACGGATTCCTTCCAAACCACCATTGTTAAATTTGCGATTTCCAACTTGTTGTGTAATGTTTATGTCCAATGGCCGATGCGCACCTATACGTTTTATCTATAATTTATCTTCATTATTTATCTTCATATGACAAGGATTAAAAAGGATTTGCCAGTAGATTGTCGACTTGATTCATGATGATGACTGCTAGCTAAGATTTTGAAAGTGTGATGTTGACATGATCAGTCCAATCAAAGCTACTGTAGATATAACGTGTTTTGACGTCATTTTATTTGTGGCCAATGACCTTGAACCTTCCTGGAAGGGCACTTATAATATAACTATGGCAGGACATATAGGGCTCTTTACTAAGAATTTAGACTTGGCCTGTGACGTAGGGTCCCCATGAGTGACAGAACACTGAGCCAATCGGGCGCTACGCTCCGTATTTTCCGCTGGCTTGCCCCAGCACCATAGAAAGCACTGAGCTAGGCTGAAACACCTGCATTATGGAGCTGCCTTACTCAAGAAAACAAAAAAGAGACCATGTTTGTATGCGGCTTTATTAACTCAATGATATATTAAAAATATATATTTTTTTACATAGTTTGAGAACTGATATGTGACACCTATTAATGCCACACAAAAAAAACAATATATATATATATATATATATATATATATATATATATATATATATATATATATATATATATATATATATATATATATATATATATATATATATATATATATATATATATAATTATTTTTGGCAAAAAATGTGGGGCTCAAAACAGGTGGGCTACAGCCTGGTCTATTTCACTGAGACCACAGGCGCACCTGATCTCGCAGGTATGGATACTGAACTGGAAGCAGCAAGAATGATGACAGCGACACGTGCTACGTTTTGCATATATGATATAGCCTATCTTTTAGGAGGATGATTTGCTGGCAGAGACAAATAAAATGACATTGTATTTATTTATTTTTTCCTCCCTGTGTGTTTGAAGGGTTTCCGAGCTGTTGGTGAGTGGACCTTCCACTATCACAAAGAACACCACGGTCCCAGGAGAGTACCTTCTAAGATGGACGCCCACTGAGGATGAGGAGAGAGGGTACTATCCTGTGTGCTTCATCGCTCGGGGAGCGAACAACAGGTCAGTCTGCAGCCCCTTAAACTGGAAACTTACAGCACAATATATTGTGTTCCAATGACTTACCCCGATTAAATTAAGGCAAAAAATTAACTTCAACTTGAAAACTTGTTTAATCCAGCATTTCTGTAGCCTACTATCAAGACTATCAGTTAAATGTAAATGTAGAAACATTTTGGTTGAATGCATTCAGTTGTGCAACTGACTAAGTTCCTTCCCTTTCCCGTCAATGGTATGTGTTTTCTTTTTTTTTATGCCTTATTAAAACCAATGGTATGTGGTTTGTTTGGTTTTGTAGTGGTTTATTAAAACCAATGGTATGTGGTTTGTTTGGTTTTGTAATGGTTTCTTAAAACCAATGGTATGTGGTTTGTTTGGTTTTGTAATGGTTTCTTAAAACCAATGGTATGTGGTTTGTTTGGTTTTGTAATGATTTATTAAAACCAATGGTATGTGGTTTGTTTGGTTTTGTAATGATTTATTAAAACCAATGGTATGTGGTTTGTTTGGTTTTGAAATGTTTGATTAAAATGCTGTTTAAGCAAAGATCTGAACAGTGTAACGGATGTTCCCACTTCTGTTGATCAGCTCCAAGTATCACTCTGAGCTGCGCTGCGTGATCGTCAGTGTTGGAAACACAAGCGGTGGGTACAGTATAACTACAGCATGTTCTCTTGATGTTATTGATCCCCTTTCTGGTGTTCTGGTAGTCTCGCGGTTACTTACAGATGCTAGTTGAAATGCATGTTTGAGACAATTACCAATCAATCAACCAATCTTTGTCTTGTCTTGTCTGTCTTTGTGCTGCAGCGATCAGAACCACGCAGAATGCAACTGCACTTCCAACTACCACCCAACCAACTACTGAACTCACAACCGCACCCACAAATTTCAGTACACAGGCAACCACAACTACCACAGCACCCACACCTAACACAGTGAACACAACTAACACAGTGAACACAACTAACACAGTGAACACAACTAACACAGTGAACACATCTAACACAGTGAACACAACTAACACAGTGAACACAACTAACACAGTGAACACATCTAACACAGTGAACACATCTAACACAGTGAACAAACCTATCACAGTGAACACAACTATCATAGTGAACACATTGAACACAGTGAACAAACCTATCACAGCGAACGCAACTATCATAATGAACACATTGAACACAGTGAACAAACCTATCACAGCGAACGCAACTTTAAGTACAAACCCAACCACCAATCTCCCAATCAATAATGTGGTCAATACATTAAACATCATTGGGCCTAGTAAGTAAAATATTAACTTTTTTTCAAATTTTTTAAATAATGTGTGTGTGTGTGTGTTGTAGTAATTTTGACTGTGTATCCACAGGATACATTGTTGGACTGAGGATAAAACTGTCCTCTCTGATCACACTAACAGATGATTACATCAGAAACGTGGTCTTACAGCAGGTCAGTCTCACTGTCAGATCAGACAGGTTCATAGTCAGCTAACGACAGGTTTCTCCTCAGCTCTACCTGATAATCACTGCGTGTGTTCTGGTTCCAGCTCCGCGAGGAACTGATCAGACGAGGGCTGCCAGGGAACTTCACACTACGCCTGAGAGCCACTTATGAGATCAGCCCCTGAGGGAGGGACAGGAATTCATCTCAAGTTTCTTTACTCCTACTTGTATTTCCTTCCTGGTATCTGATTCTGCAGATAGTTATTTTGAAGAAAAAGGGGTTCCTTACAATGACTGTATTTGGTTGTTTTGTACTTATCTCTCGTGGACAGACGCACGTAACATAAATTATGATTTTTGTTCTGGGTTACCAAGATTAGTTGAATGAACTGACAGTACGTCGCTCTGGATATTAGTTGAATGACTAAAATGTTAATTATTTATGGCTACAAGAAGAAATAGAACATAAATGTGGTTTCCCTGTTTGGTTAAGAACAGAGGTAACTGAAGTTTTTTCCTGTATGGTAATGTGACATTTACATTTAAGTCATTTATCAGACGCTCTTATCCAGAGCGATTTACAGTTAGTGAGGGCATAACTTTCTTTTTTTCATACTGGTCCCCCATGGGAAACGAACCCACAACCCTGGCGTTGCAAACGCCATGCCCCTACCAACTGAGCTACACGGGACTACTTTCATGTTGTGAGATAGCAAAATATTACTTCCACAATCAAGACAGGATAACCAAATTGCTTCAGATGATAATAAACCACGTTTCTTGGAGTTACTTTTTTCTCAACTTGTTTATATTACTTTCTAGTACGTCAAGGTAGCTTACAGAATAGCTACAGCTAACTAGCCAGCTAGCTTTGTAGCAATAGATTGCGCACCTTCCATTGTTTAGCTAAGTAGCTAGCTGTTACCAAACAGGTTCTTTCCTAGACTGAAGTTCTTTCCTGTTTGGTAATGTACAGAGGTAGACTGAGATTCTTTCCTGTGTCAAGAATAGTATGTTGAGGCTCAGTTTTCTGTGACAGAGGGCATAGGGAGGTAGGGAGGACCCACTTGCATACACCCACACACACACAAACACACACACACACACTCAGGAAGAAGTTTCACTTTCACTCATACATGGAACACAAAGAAGAAGGAACATTGAGGGAGAATTGACATTGACTAAAGAGAATAAGAAATTAATTGGGACTGGAATTTATTGCAATAATAATTAAAGGTTAAATATATGAAATGTTAAAAGTTGAAAACATTGGGAAATATTAAAGGGGGATTAAAGTAATGCAGTAAGCTGGTTAGGAGTGTTATAATGTTGTTTGCTTTAAGGTGTGATGCATATAGACTATGTTTGATTAGGCTTAGAGGACAAGGCCTTAGCGCCTGTAGGAGGTTGATAATGAGATTATATAATGGTGGAGTAATAAATTAGGCTGGAGTAAGACTAGAATTGAGTTAAGGAAGGTGAAGGGAATAGCAAAGGTTCATGTTAGAAACATTTATGTTATAAGAAGTTTATGTTAATTAAGCATATTAAGGATGTTAGCTTAAATCAGGAAATCCCCGGGTCAGAGCAGCAACGAGGTTGAAGCATATGTCCTGCCTAGGTGAGAAAAAGTGGAGGTTAGTGGGGGCTGAAAAAGCCCCTTTTGAGAAGGTGGACGCATTAGGTGTTAACCACCGAAGGCGTCATTGGAGCAGGTGGTAGTCACGATGACAGAAGAGGGCATTAGGGTATAAAGGAGGAAGGATTTTTGGGAAGGCTACGACTATCTTTGAGCTTGCTAGAAGAACCCGTCGTCTGCTGGAGAAAGATTTTTGCTGTAGCTTTTTAGCTTAAGATGCATTTAGATTTGTATTATACTTTGTTTTTATTCTTAAAGTGTTAAAGTACAATTCTAGGAGGAACCCGTAAGGTTACCTCATTGATAGAAGTGTGTTAAAGTAGCTGTTAGTTTTTTAGACGCCAACTGAGGGACTGAGCATCCTGCGGGGGGAGACAAAAAGCTGTTTATAATTTGTAGAAGGTAATAACACGTTTTTTCTTGTTATTAAATAATGTGCTTGTCCTAAAATTGTAATAGACAAAAAAATATTTTATTGGTACACCCTAATAAGGGTTTAGTTTTGGGCGCTAAAGGAATCTCTCAATTTAATCCAAGGTTAATTTGTGCTTATCATCAATTGGTGATATTGATTTGTGATTGATTGATTGATCTGGGATTATTTTTGCCTGTTTCTGGAATTTTGAATAAACTTGCTTTATTGTTCTGAAACCCTGTGTCATCAAAGAGTCCTGCTTTATTGTTCTGAAACCATTTGTCATCAAATAATCCTGCTTTATTGTTCTGAAACCCTGTGTCATCAAAGAATCCTGCTTTATTGTTCTGAAACCCTGTGTCATCAAATAATCCTGCTTTATTGTTTCTGGAACCCTGTGTCATCAAAGAATCCTGCTTTATTGTTTCTGGAACCCTGTGTCATCAGGGAATGCTGCTTTATTGTTCTGGAACCCTGTGTCATCAGGGAATGCTGCTTTATTGTTTCTGGAACCCTGTGTCATCAAAGAATCCTGCTTTATTGTTTCTGGAACCCTGTGTCATCAGGGAATGCTGCTTTATTGTTCTGGAACCCTGTGTCATCAGGGAATGCTGCTTTATTGTTTCTGGAACCCTGTGTCATCAAAGAATCCTGCTTTATTGTTCTGGAACCCTGTGTCATCAGGGAATGCTGCTTTATTGTTTCTGGAACCCTGTTGTCATCAGGGAATGCTGCTTTATTGTTTCTGGAACCCTGTGTCATCAAAGAATCCTGCTTTATTGTTCTGGAACCCTGTGTCATCAGGGAATGCTGCTTTATTGTTCTGGAACCCTGTGTCATCAGGGAATGCTGCTTTATTGTTATGGAACCCTGTGTCATCAGGGAATGCTGCTTTATTGTTCTGGAACCCTGTGTCATCAGGGAATGCTGCTTTATTGTTCTGGAACCCTGTGTCATCAGGGAATGCTGCTTTATTGTTCTGGAACCCTGTGTCATCAGGGAATGCTGCTTTATTGTTCTGGAACCCTGTGTCATCAGGGAATGCTGCTTTATTGTTCTGGAACCCTGTGTCATCAGGGAATGCTGCTTTATTGTTCTGGAACCTGTGTCATGCTTATTGTTG
>LR778265.1:54967708-55019544 GCA_902810595.1 Coregonus sp. 'balchen' | reverse complement strand
TTTTGCGCAAAAACAGGCTTCCGGGTAGGATTTGGGCTTCCCATGTTTCATCGAAATGTAGAGCTGTGTGTCGTCCGCATTGCAATGAAAGTTAACATTTTGTTTCCGAATGACATCACCAAGAGGTAGAATATATAGTGAAAACAATAGTGGTCCTAAAACGGAACCTTGAGGAACACCGAAACTTAGAATTGATTTGTCAGAGGACAAACCATCCACAGAGACGAACTGATATATTTCCGACAGATAAGATCTAAACCAGGCAAGAACTTGTCCGTGTCGACCAATTAGGGTTTCCAATCTCTCCAAAAGAATGTGGTGATCGATGGTGTCAAAAGCAGCACTAAGGTCTAGGAGCATGAGGACAGATGCAGAGCCTTGGTCTGACGCCATTAAAAGGTCATTTACCACCTTCACGAGTGCAGTCTCAGTGCTATGATGGGGTCTAAATCCAGAATGAAGCGTTTCGTGTACATTTTTTGTCTTCAGGAAGGAAGTGAGTTACTGCACAACAGCTTTTTTCAAAAGAATTTGAGAGGATTTTTTTTATATTTCCTGGGTCAAAGTTAGGCTTTTTCAAGAGAGGCTTTATTACTGCCACTTTTAGTGAGTTTGGTACAGATTCGGTGGATAGGGAGCCATTTATTATGTTCAACATAGGAGGGCCAAGCACAGGAAGTAGCTCTTTCAGTAGTTTAGTTGGAATAGGGTCCAGTAGGCAGCTTGAAGGTTTAGAGGCCATGACTATTTTCGTGAATGTGTCAAGAGATATACTTGAGTGTCTCCGTTGATCCTAGGTCCTGGCAGTTTTGTGCTGACTCAGGACAGCTGAGCTTTGGAGAAATACGCAGATTCAAAGAGGAGTCCGTAATTTGCTTTCTAATGATCGTGATCTTTTCATCAAAGAAGTTCATGAATTCATCACTGCTGAAGGGAAAGTCATCCTCTCTTGGGGAATGCTGCTTGGAAAAATAGTATGATCGAGCAGCAGTGAGGGCTCTTCGATATTGCTCTGTACTGTCTTTCCAAGCTAGTAGGAAGTCTTCCAGTTTGGTGGAGCACCATTTCCATTCCAATTTTCTGGAAGCTTCCTTCAGGGCTCGGGGTATTTTCTGTATACCAGGGAGCTAGTTTCTTGTGACAAATGTTTTTTGTTTTTAGGGCTGCGACTGCATCTAGGGTATTACGCAAGGTTAAATTTAGATCCTCAGTTAGGTGGTTAACTGATTTTTGTTCTCTGACGTCCTTGGGTAGGTGGAGGGAGGCTGGAAGGGCATCTAGGAATCTTTGGGTTGTCTGAGAATTTATAGCACAGCTTTTGATGGTCCTTGGTTGGGGTCTGAGCAGATTATTTGTTGCGATTGCAAACGTAATAACATGGTGGTCTGATAGTCCAGGGTAATGAGGAAAAACGTTTAGATCCACAATATTTATTCCACGGGACAAAACTAGATCCAGGTTATGACTGTGGCAATGAGTAGGTCTGGAGACATGTTGGACAAAGCTCACTGAGTTGATGATGGCTCCGAAAGCCTTTTGGAGTGGGTCTATGGACTTTTCCATGTGAATATTAAAGTCACCAAAAATTTGAATTTTATCTGCCATGACTACAAGGTCCGATAGGGAACTCAGTGAGGAACTCTGTATACGGCCCAGGAGGCCTGTAAACAGTAGCTATAAAAAGTGATTGAGTAGGCTGCATAGATTTCATGACTAGAAGCTCAAAGACGAAAACGCAGTCATTTTTGGGGGGTAAAATGCGTAAATGTTAACAACACCTCCGCCTTTGCGGGATGCGAGGGGGATATGGTCACTAGTGTAACCAGGAGGAGAGGCCTCATTTGACACAGTAAATTCATCAGGCTTAAGCCATGATACATTTTGTATGCCTTCTCAAACAGCTATATGCATTCACACATCATGTCTTCTCTTGAGTTGGACTCGGGGATGGAACAACTGTTGATCATCTGAGCTTGTTTTTGGGGGAGTATGTTTGTCTCCCACATCTGTTGCTAATTGATTGGTAATGATGTTAGGCACAATATAGGATAATTGTTTGCCAAAAATTTAATTTTTATAATGCCATTCCTGGTTATAGGTAACAATCCTTCGTATGAACTGCGTACATTATTGCGTATGTAAAGGATGGGTCCCAATCTCTCAAAGGCCCTAGGATACAGGTGGACAGTCTGCCAGTCGCTTGGGACGGGGGGAGGTTTTAACGGGTGGAATAGTGGACAACAATTGGAGGTTTACTCAGTAGCAGTGAAAATATCATGGTACACCTCTATGGACACTCAATCATTATGGTACTTTTTAATGGTAAGTTTTCAATCATATGTTATGATAGCCTATACACAGCACCCGATGTCACAGGAAGGCCAAAAAGATCATTCAAGGACATCAACCACCCGAGCCACTGCCTTGTTCACCCCTCTATCATCCAGAAGGGGAGGTCAGTACAGGTGCATCAAAGCTGGGACGGAGAGACTGAAAAAACTGCTTCTATCTCAATGCCATCAGACTGTTAAATAGCCATCACTAGCACATTAGAGGCTGCTGCTGCCTATTGAAATCACTGGCCACTTTAAGAAATGGAACACTAGTCACTTTAATAATGTTTACATATCTTGCACTACTCATCTCATATGTATATACTGCATTCTATTCTATAATATTCTACTGTATCTTAGTCCATGCCGCTCTGTCATTGCTTGTCCATATATGTACAGTGGGGGAAAAAGTATTTAGTCAGCCACCAATTGTGCAAGTTCTCCCACTTAAAAAGATGAGAGAGGCCTGTAATTTTCATCATAGGTACACGTCAACTATAACAGACAAAATGAGATTTTTTTTCTCCAGAAAATCAAATTGTAGGATTTTTAATGAATTTATTTGCTAATTATGGTGGAAAATAAGTATTTGGTCAATAACAAAAGTTTCTCAATACTTTGTTATATACCCTTTGTTGGCAATGACACAGGTCAAACGTTTTCTGTAAGTCTTCACAAGGTTTTCACACACTGTTGCTGGTATTTTGGCCCATTCCTCCATGCAGATCTCCTCTAGAGCAGTGATGTTTTGGGGCTGTCGCTGGGCAACATGGACTTTCAACTCCCTCCAAAGATTTTCTATGGGGTTGAGATCTGGAGACTGGCTAGGCCACTCCAGGACCTTGAAATGCTTCTTACGAAGCCACTCCTTCGTTGCCCGGGTGGTGTGTTTGGGATCATTGTCATGCTGAAAGACCCAGCCACGTTTCATCTTCAATGCCCTTGCTGATGGAAGGAGGTTTTCACTCAAAATCTCACGATACATGGCCCCATTCATTCTTTCCTTTACACGGATCAGTCGTCCTGGTCCCTTTGCAGAAAAACACCCCCAAAGCATGATGTTTCCACCCCCATGCTTCACAGTAGGTATGGTGTTCTTTGGATGCAACTCAGCATTCTTTGTCCTCCAAACACGACGAGTTGAGTTTTTACCAAAAAGTTATATTTTGGTTTCATCTGACCATATGACATTCTCCCAATCCTCTTCTGGATCATCCAAATGCACTCTAGCAAACTTCAGACGGGCCTGGACATATACTGGCTTAAGCAGGGGGACACGTCTTGCACTGCAGGATTTGAGTCCCTGGCGGCGTAGTGTGTTACTGATGGTAGGCTTTGTTACTTTGGTCCCAGCTCTCTGCAGGTCATTCACTAGGTCCCCCCGTGTGGTTCTGGGATTTTTGCTCACCGTTCTTGTGATCATTTTGACCCCACGGGGTGAGATCTTGCGTGGAGCCCCAGATCGAGGGAGATTATCAGTGGTCTTGTATGTCTTCCATTTCCTAATAATTGCTCCCACAGTTGATTTCTTCAAACCAAGCTGCTTACCTATTGCAGATTCAGTCTTCCCAGCCTGGTGCAGGTCTACAATTTTGTTTCTGGTGTCCTTTGACAGCTCTTTGGTCTTGGCCATAGTGGAGTTTGGAGTGTGACTGTTTGAGGTTGTGGACAGGTGTCTTTTATACTGATAACAAGTTCAAACAGGTGCCATTAATACAGGTAACGAGTGGAGGACAGATGAGCCTCTTAAAGAAGAAGTTACAGGTTTGTGAGAGCCAGAAATCTTGCTTGTTTGTAGGTGACCAAATACTTATTTTCCACCATAATTTGCAAATAAATTCATAAAAAATCCTACAATGTGATTTTCTTTTCTCAATTTGTCTGTCATAGTTGACGTGTACCTATGATGAAAATTACAGGCCTCTCTCATCTTTTTAAGTGGGAGAACTTGCACAATTGGTGGCTGACTAAATACTTTTTTTTCCCCACTGTATATATTCTTAAATTCCATTCCTTACTTTTTTGTGTGTATTGGGTATATGTTGTGAAATTGTTAGATATTACTGCACTGTCAGAGCTAGAAGCACAAGCATTTCTCTACATCGCTATACACGTGTATGTGACAAATAACATTTTATTTTATTTTATTTGGTTTATCACATTTTAAGCTAAACGTTCTGATCTGTTGTGTCAGCCACATTGTGTGAAAAAGGGGTTTTGATGCTAGTGGTTGTTTTAATTTGAGATCTATCGCAAACCACAACTGTCCCAGAGTATGTTTGGAATATTTATTTCTCGCACAGAATAGAATAGGTCGACTTTTGTACTATGGGGGATAGTAGATTGACATAGGCTAGTGCTTTTGCTGTTCGCTAGGCCTACTCATCTTGTTGGCTGATATGCACCTCGGAATTGGATAAGGGCACGCGCGGTTGTGTCCCCGATGTGTCTCTCTTCACTTGTAGAAAGACCGGATCACCTGATGGAGAGCCATGTGAGTGAGAGGTGCTTCGGAGCGTGCAGCACTCCGGGCCAAGGGCACAACGGCCACTGGCCGTAAAAGGCATGGATTTCTTTACGGTGCATTACGGCCACACAAAGGGGATGCCGCCATTAAATTCTAGACATTATCAAGTGCTTGTCAAATTGTGAATGAGAGACAGATGAAGTGTGTACAGCCTGCGCTTAAAACAAAGCAGAGGTCATGCCTTTCAAGCGACTTTTTTCAAAACATCATTAGAATCATACAGCCTTACAATGTATTAAAAATCAAAACATATAGCCCAACGTTTGTAGAACAACTAAAGTTACATTAATAACTCTAAATGAAGCATATAGGAGGAGCGCACTCCCTCAAATCGTTTGGAGAAAATATCCTTTCTATTTTATTCAGCTTTGTTCAGTTGTATTCTTCATACTATAAAATTATATAAAATAACGCCAAGGAATTCTAAGCAAATCTTGTCTGCTAAATGAACTAGTGTAGCCCACAGCCATATGGAATAGCCAGATCAGGACCTAACATAAGGACAACTCAGAGTACGCTATTCTGTTCTTCTGAAATAGACTACATTTTCAGCTTCTTTAGACCTGTCTAAAATAAATAATGGATTTATTGTGAAGGTGTACGCTATATTACATGGATTTATTAGACTTTTTTAAATGTAGATGTTCCAAAGGTCTGCATCAGTGGCTTGTAGGCTATGGGTGGAAGCCAAGAGATGATACATGTGTTTATGTTAATTAACGGTCAATTACCGTGAGAGCACCAGCTGACTAAATTTTGTGACCGCCACAGCCCTAGTTACAGCCCTAGTTACAGCCCTAGTTACAGACCTAGTTACAGCCCTAGTTACAGCCCTAGTTACAGCCTTAGTTACAGCCCTAGTTACAGACCTAGTTACAGCCCTAGTTACAGCCCTACTTACAGCCCTACTTACAGCCCTACTTACAGCCCTAGTTACAGCCCTAGTTACAGCCCTAGTTACAGACCTAGTTACAGCCCTAGTTACAGCCCTACTTACAGCCCTACTTACAGCCCTAGTTACAGCCCTAGTTACAGCCCTACTTACAGCCCTAGTTACAGCCCTAGTTACAGCCCTACTTACAGCCCTAGTTACAGCCCTAGTTACAGACCTACTTACAGCCCTACTTACAGCCCTACTTACAGCCCTAGTTACAGCCCTACTTACAGCCCTAGTTACAGCCTTAGTTACAGCCCTACTTACAGCCCTAGTTACAGCCCTACTTACAGCCCTAGTTACAGCCCTAGTTACAGACCTACTTACAGCCCTACTTACAGCCCTACTTACAGCCCTACTTACAGCCCTACTTACAGCCCTAGTTACAGCCCTAGTTACAGCCCTAGTTACAGCCCTACTTACAGCCCTACTTACAGCCCTAGTTACAGCCCTAGTTACAGCCCTAGTTACAGCCCTAGTTACAGCCCTACTTACAGCCCTAGTTACAGCCCTAGTTACAGCCCTAGTTACAGCCCTAGTTACAGCCCTAGTTACAGCCCTACTTACAGCCCTAGTTACAGCCCTAGTTACAGCCCTAGTTACAGCCCTAGTTACAGCCCTACTTACAGCCCTAGTTACAGCCCTAGTTACAGCCCTACTTACAGCCCTAGTTACAGCCCTAGTTACAGCCCTAGTTACAGCCCTAGTTACAGCCCTAGTTACAGCCCTAGTTACAGCCCTAGTTACAGCCCTAGTTACAGCCCTACTTACAGCCCTAGTTACAGCCCTAGTTACAGCCCTAGTTACAGCCCTAGTTACAGCCCTACTTACAGCCCTACTTACAGCCCTAGTTACAGCCCTAGTTACAGCCCTAGTTACAGCCCTAGTTACAGCCCTAGTTACAGCCTTAGTTACAGCCCTAGTTACAGCCCTAGTTACAGCCCTAGTTACAGCCTTATTCTACACAGAATGCCCCATAATGACAAAGCAAAAAAAACAGCTTTTTATAAATTTTAGAGAATTTATAGAAAATGAAAAAATGAAATAACACATTTACATAAGTATTCAGACCCTTACTCAGTACTTTGTTGAAGCACCTTCGGCAGCGATTAAAGCCTCCAGTCTTCTTGGGTTTGACGCTACAAGCTTGGCACACCTGTATTTGGAGAGTTTCTCCCATTCTTCTCTGCAGATCCTCTCAAGCTCTATCAGGTTGGATGGGGAGCGTCACTGGACAGCTATTTTCAGGTCTCTCCAGAGATGTTCAATCGGGTTCAAGTCCAGGCTCTGGCTGGGCCACTCATTCAGAGACTTGTCGCGAAGCCACTCCTGCGTTGTCTTGGCTGTGTGCTTCGGGTCGTTGTCCTGTTGGAAGGTGAACCTTCGCCCCAGTCTGAGGTCCTGAGCGCTCTGGAGCAGGTTTTCATCAAGGATCTCTCTGTACTTTGCTCCGTTCATCTTTCCCTCGATCCTGACTAGTCTCCCAGTCCCTGCTGCTGAAAAACTTCCCCACAGCATGATGCTGCCACCACCATGCTTCACTGTAGGGATGGTGCCAGGTTTCCTCCAGATGTGACGCTTGGCATTCAGGCCAAATAGTTCAATCTTCATTTCATCAGACCAGAGAATGGTCTGAGAGTCCTTTAGATGCCTTTTGGCAAACTCCAAGCGGGCTGTCATGTGCCTTTTACTGAGGAGTGGCTTCCGTCTGGCCACTCTACCATAAAGGCCTGATTGGTGGAGTGCTGCAGAGATGGTTGTCCTTCTGGAAGGTTCTCCCATCTCCACAGAGGAACTCTGGAGCTCTGTCAGAGTGACCATCGGGTTCTTGGTCACCTCCCTGACCAAGGCCCTTCTCCCCCGATTGCTCAGTTTGGGCGGACAGCCAGCTCCAGGAAGAGTCTTGGTGGTTCCAAACTTCTTCCATTTAAGAATGATGGAGTCCACTGTGTTCTTGGGGACCTTCAATGCTGCAGAAATGTTTTGGTACCCTTCCCGAGATCTGTGCCTCGACACAATCCTGTCTCGGAGCTCTATGGAGAATTCCTTCGACCTCATGGCTTGGTTTTTGCTCTGACATGCACTGTCAACTGTGGGACCTTATATAGACAGGTGTGTGCCTTTCCAAATCATGTCCAATCAATTGAATTTACCACAGGTGGACTCCAATCAAGTTGTAGAAACATCTCAAGGATGATCATTGGAAACAGGATGCACCTGAGCGGAATTTCGAGTCTCATAGCAAAGGGTCTGAATACTTATGTAAATAAGGTTTTCTATTTATATATATATATTTTTTTTCTATTTTTAATAAATTAGCCAAAAAAATTACAAACATGTTTTTGCTTTGTCATTATGGGGTATTGTGTTGATGAGGACAATTTTTTATTTAATCCATTTTAGAATAAGGCAGTAACGTAACAAAATGTGGAAAAAGTCAAGGGGTCTGAATAATTTCCGAATGCACTGTATTTCTATTCCTTATTTTACCAGGTAAGTTGACTGAAAACACATTCTATTTTACAGCATCGACCTGTGGAAGGGTTGCAGGGGAGAGGAGAAGGGTTGACTAAGCCAACTGGAAGGTACACCAAATTATATATAATTATCTTTAACCGCATCCCCAAGACACTCTTAGGGTAAAAATGCTTATGTGAGCTTTGTGGAGTTGCGTTAGATTATAAAGAACTTTAGGGCAAAAATATTAGAGAAAATATGCCCAAGTTTAGAGTACTTGCTAGGGTAGATAGAATACCTAACAGAAGAGAGAGGAGAGAGAGGAGATAGGAGTCTTAGCTATGGTGGATATAATACCTAACAGAAGAGAGAGGAGAGGGAGGAGATAGGAGTCTTAGCTAGGGTGGATAGAATACCTAACAGAAGAGAGAGGAGAGGGAGGAGATAGGAGTCTTAGCTATGGTGGATAGAATACCTAACAGAAGAGAGAGGAGAGGGAGGAGATAGGAGTCTTAGCTAGGGTGGATAGAATACCTAACAGAAGAGAGAGGAGAGAGAGGAGATAGTAGTCTTAGCTAGGGTAGATAGAATACCTAACAGAAGAGAGAGGAGAGAGAGGAGATAGGAGTCTTAGCTAGGGTGGATAGAATACCTAACAGAAGAGAGAGGAGAGGGAGGAGATAGGAGTCTTAGCTAGGGTGGATAGAATACGTAACAGAAGAGAGAGGAGAGAGAGGAGATAGGAGTCTTAGCTAGGGTGGATAGAATACCTAACAGAAGAGAGAGGAGAGAGAGGAGATAGGAGTCTTAGCTAGGGTGGATATAATACCTAACAGAAGAGAGAGGAGAGCGAGGAGTCTTAGCTAGGGTAGATAGAATACCTAACAGAAGAGAGAGGAGAGAGAGGAGATAGGAGTCTTAGCTATGGTGGATAGAATACCTAACAGAAGAGAGAGGAGAGAGAGGAGTCTTAGCTAGGGTAGATAGAATACCTAACAGAAGAGAGGGGAGAGAGAGGAGATAGGAGTCTTAGCTAGGGTGGATAGAATACCTAACAGAAGAGAGAGGAGAGAGAGGAGATAGGAGTCTTAGCTAGGGTGGATATAATACCTAACAGAAGAGAGAGGAGAGCGAGGAGTCTTAGCTAGGGTAGATAGAATACCTAACAGAAGAGAGAGGAGAGAGAGGAGATAGGAGTCTTAGCTATGGTGGATAGAATACCTAACAGAAGAGAGAGGAGAGAGAGGAGATAGGAGTCTTAGCTAGGGTGGATAGAATACCTAACAGAAGAGAGACGAGAGAGAGGAGATAGGAGTCTTAGCTATGGTGGATAGAATACCTAACAGAAGAGAGAGGAGAGAGAGGAGATAGGAGTCTTAGCTATGGTGGATAGAATACCTAACAGAAGAGAGAGGAGAGGGAGGAGATAGGAGTCTTAGCTAGGGTGGATAGAATACCTAACAGAAGAGAGAGGAGAGAGAGGAGATAGGAGTCTTAGCTAGGGTGGATAGAATACCTAACAGAAGAGAGAGGAGAGAGAGGAGATAGGAGTCTTAGCTAGGGTGGATAGAATACCTAACAGAAGAGAGAGGAGAGAGAGGAGATAGGAGTCTTAGCTAGGGTGGATAGAATACCTAACAGAAGAGAGAGGAGAGAGAGGAGATAGGAGTCTTAGCTAGGGTGGATAGAATACCTAACAGAAGAGAGAGGAGAGAGAGGAGATAGGAGTCTTAGCTAGGGTGGATATAATACCTAACAGAAGAGAGAGGAGAGCGAGGAGTCTTAGCTAGGGTAGATAGAATACCTAACAGAAGAGAGAGGAGAGAGAGGAGATAGGAGTCTTAGCTATGGTGGATAGAATACCTAACAGAAGAGAGAGGAGAGAGAGGAGTCTTAGCTAGGGTAGATAGAATACCTAACAGAAGAGAGGGGAGAGAGAGGAGATAGGAGTCTTAGCTAGGGTGGATAGAATACCTAACAGAAGAGAGAGGAGAGAGAGGAGATAGGAGTCTTAGCTAGGGTGGATAGAAGATCTAACAGAAGAGAGAGGAGGAGAGATAGGAGTCTTAGCTAGGGTAGATAGAATACCTAACAGAAGAGAGAGGAGAGAGAGGAGATAGGAGTCTTAGCTAGGGTGGATAGAATACCTAACAGAAGAGAGACGAGAGAGAGGAGATAGGAGTCTTAGCTAGGGTGGATAGAATACCTAACAGAAGAGAGAGGAGAGAGAGGAGTCTTAGCTAGGGTAGATAGAATACCTAACAGAAGAGAGAGGAGAGAGAGGAGTCTTAGCTAGGGTAGATAGAATACCTAACAGAAGAGAGACGAGAGAGAGGAGATAGGAGTCTTAGCTAGGGTAGATAGAATACCTAACAGAAGAGAGAGGAGAGAGAGGAGTCTTAGCTAGGGTAGATAGAATACCTATCAGAAGAGAGAGAGGAGAGAGACAGGAGTCTTAGCTAGGATGGATAGAAGATCTAACAGAAGAGAGAGAGGAGAGAGAGGAGTCTTAGCTAGGGTGGACAGCAGACCTAACAAAAGAGAAGAGAGAGTGGAGTCTTAGCTTCGGTGGACAGCAGACCTAACAGGAGTCTTAGCTAGGGTGGATAGACGACCTAACAGGAGTCTTAGCTAGGGTGGACAGCAGACCTAACAGGAGTCTTAGCTAGGGTGGATAGAATACCTAACAGGAGTCTTAGCTAGCTAAGTGTACCATACTGTGTGGAGTTGTGCAAAGTTTTAGAGCAGAAAGAAGCAAAAGGAGACAAAAAAAGTAGAAGAGGAAGAGTGAATTAGTTGAGGTGAAGACATGCCTTAGAGATATACCTGTGGAGACACACACATTCAGGGTTCAGTGACAGAACTGTGATTAGTTTTGTCCATCTCGCCCACGGCTCATCTGAATCAGCAGGCGAGAATAAACATTCAGTGACAACACCCTTCGCACCCATCGCTTATTTGGCTTGGCTATTTCTGTCTGCCTGTCAGATCTCAGGTTTATTTGGACCCTCATGTGTCATCAACTGTTCTGGCTGGTTTCACAGCAATATCTGTCAGTTCAAAAAGAAAAACAGCCGACTGTTTGTTTGTGTGTGTGTGTGTGTGTGTGTGTGTGTGTGTGTGTGTGGTGTGTGGTGTGTGTGTGTGCGTGCGTGCGTGCGTGCGTGCGTGCGTGCATGTATTTGTGTGTGTGTGTGTGTGTGCGTGCGTGTGTGTGTGCTAACCACTAAGGAGAAGAGATATAAATAGACTCAATCAGAAGCAGTGAGAGGAGACAGTGGGAGGAGACAGAGAGAGGAGACAGTGGGAGGAGAGTGGGAGGAGACAGAGGGAGGAGACAGTGAGAGGAGAGTGGGAGGAGACAGAGGGAGGAGACAGTGAGAGGAGAAAGTGGGAGGAGACAGTGAGAGGAGACAGTAGGAGGAGACAGAGGGAGGAGACAGTGGGAGGAGACAGTGGGAGGAGACAGTGGGAGGAGACAGAGAGAGGAGACAGTGGGAGGAGACAGAGAGAGGAGACAGTAGGAGGAGACAGAGGGAGGAGACAGTGGGAGGAGACAGTGGGAGGAGACAGTGGGAGGAGACAGAGAGAGGAGACAGTGGGAGGAGACAGTGGGAGGAGACAGAGAGAGGAGAAGTGGGAGGAGACAGAGGGAGGAGACAGTGGGAGGAGACAGTGGGAGGAGACAGTGGGAGGAGACAGAGAGAGGAGAAAGTGGGAGGAGACAGAGGGAGGAGTCGGTGAGAGGAGACAGTGAGAGGAGACAGTGAGAGGAGACAGTGAGAGGAGATAGTGAGAGGAGACAGTGGGAGGAGACAGAGGGAGGAGACAGTGGGAGGAGCCAGTGAGAGGAGACAGTGAGAGGAGACAGTGAGAGGAGATAGTAAGAGGAGACAGTGGGAGGAGACAGAGGGAGGAGACAGTGGGAGGAGACAGTGAGAGGAGACAGTGAGAGGAGATAGTGAGAGGAGACAGTGGGAGGAGACAGAGGAAGGAGACAGTGGGAGGAGCAAGTGAGAGGAGACAGTGAGAGGAGACAGTGAGAGGAGACAGAGAGAGGAGACAGTGAGAGGAGACAGTGAGAGGAAACAGAGGGAGGAGACAGTGAGAGGAGACAGTGAGAGGAGACAGTGAGAGGAAACAGAGGGAGGAGACAGTGAGAGAAGACAGTGAGAGGAGACAGTGAGAGGAGACAGAGAGAGGAGACAGTGAGAGGAGACAGTGAGAGGAAACAGAGGGAGGAGACAGTGAGAGGAGACAGTGAGAGGAGACAGTGAGAGGAAACAGAGGGAGGAGACAGTGAGAGGAGACAGTAAGAGGAGACAGTGAGAGGAGACAGTGAGAGGAGACAGTGAGAGGAAACAGAGGGAGGAGACAGTGAGAGGAGACAGTGAGAGGAGACAGTGAGAGGAAACAGAGGGAGGAGACAGTGAGAGAAGACAGTGAGATGATAATGTGAGAGGAGAAAGTTAGAGGAGACGTTGAACGGAGGTATTGGATGATAATGAAGACAATAGGAAAGAAAAGGTGGACTGATATTCTAATACTCGTACCAACTGATCATATCGCAGGGAGAAAATCTCACACAATCTCTCTCTCCCTCCAGAACAGAGCAGAACTGAACAGAAGAGAACCGAACTGAATGTAATTGTCCTGTACTGATTGAGATCTGTGAATCTCCAAACAGAAAATGAGAATGAGTGATTGAGATTATGTAATATGTAGACTGTGATGTAATATGTAGACTGTGATGTAATATGTAGACTATGATGTAATACATAGACGTTGGTGTATTATATAGACTGAGGTGTATAACAGCCATAGTGCTACTATACCCTGTCCCTCTACCACACCATAGAGCTACTATACCCTGTCCCTCTACCACACCATAGAGCTACTATACCCTGTCCCTCTACCACACCATAGAGCTACTATACCCTGTCCTATCACCATAGAGCTACTATACCCTGTCCCTCTACCACACCATAGAGCTACTATACCCTGTCCCTCTACCACACCATAGAGCTACTATACCCTGTCCCTCTACCACACCATAGAGCTACTATACCCTGTCCCTCTACCACACCATAGAGCTACTATACCCTGTCCCTCTACCACACCATAGAGCTACTATACCCTGTCCCCTCTACCACACCATAGAGCTACTATACCCTGTCCTCTCACCATAGAGCTACTATACCCTGTCCCTCTACCACACCATAGAGCTACTATACCCTGTCCCTCTACCACACCATAGAGCTACTATACCCTGTCCTCTCACCATAGAGCTACTATACCCTGTCCCTCTACCACACCATAGAGCTACTATACCCTGTCCCTCTACCACACCATAGAGCTACTATACCCTGTCCCTCTACCACACCATAGAGCTACTATACCCTGTCCCTCTACCACACCATAGAGCTACTATACCCTGTCCTCTACCACACCATAGAGCTACTATACCCTGTCCCTCTACCACACCATAGAGCTACTATACCCTGTCCCTCTACCACACCACAGAGCTACTATACCCTGTCCCTCTACCACACCATAGAGCTACTATACCCTGTCCCTCTACCACACCATAGAGCTACTATACCCTGTCCCTCTACCACACCATAGAGCTACTATACCCTGTCCCTCTACCACACCATAGAGCTACTATACCCTGTCCCTCTACCACACCATAGAGCTACTATACCCTGTCCTCTCACCATAGAGCTACTATACCCTGTCCCTCTACCACACCATAGAGCTACTATACCCTGTCCCTCTACCACACCATAGAGCTACTATACCCTGTCCCTTTACCACACCATAGAGCTACTATACCCTGTCCCTCTACCACACCATAGAGCTACTATACCCTGTCCCTCTACCACACCATAGAGCTACTATACCCTGTCCCTCTACCACACCATAGAGCTACTATACCCTGTCCCTCTACCACACCATAGAGCTACTATACCCTGTCCCTCTACCACACCATAGAGCTAACTAATAGCCCTGTCCCTCTAAACACACCATAGAGCTACTAATACCCTGTCCCCTCTACCACACCCATAGAGCTACAATATACCCTGTCCTCTCACCATAGAGCTACTATATCCCTGTCCCTCTCAAAGAACACCCATAGAGCTACTATACACCCTGTCCCCTACCACACCATAGAGCTACTATACCCTGTCCCTCTCACCATAGAGCCCTACTATAACCCTGTTCCTCTACCCACACCATAAGCTACTATACCCCGTCCCCTTACCACACCATAGAGCTACTATACCCTGTCCCCTCTACCACACCATAGAGCTAACTATACCCTGTCCCTCTACCACACCATGGAGCTACTATACCCCCTGTCCCTCTACCCACACCACAGAGCTACTATACCCTGTCCCTCTACCACACCATAGAGCTACTTACCCTGTCCTCTCACCATAGAGCTGCTTACCCTGTCCCTCTACCACACCATAGAGCTACTTATACCCTGTCCCTCTACCACACCATAGAGCTACTATACCCTGTCCCTCTACCACACCATAGAGCTACTATACCCTGTCCCTCTACCACACCACAGAGCTACTATACCCTGTCCCTCTACCACACCATAGAGCTACTATACCCTGTCCCTCTACCACACCATAGAGCTACTATACCCTGTCCCTCTACCACACCATAGAGCTACTATACCCTGCCCCTCTACCCACACCATAGAGCTACTATACCCTGTCCCTCTACCACACCATAGAGCTACTATACCCTGTCCCTCTACCACACCATAGAGCTACTATACCCTGTCCCTCTACCACACCATAGAGCTACTATACCCTGTCCCTCTACCACACCATAGAGCTACTATACCCTGTCCCTCTACCACACCATATAGCTACTATACCCTGTCCCTCTACCACACCATAGAGCTACTATACCCTGTCCCTCTACCACACCATAGTGCTACTATACCCTGTCCCTCTACCACACCATAGAGCTACTATACCCTGTCCCTCTACCACACCATAGAGCTACTATACCCTGTCCCTCTACCACACCATAGAGCTACTATACCCTGTCCTCTACCACACCATAGAGCTACTATACCCTGTCCCTCTACCACACCATAGAGCTACTATACCCTGTCCCTCTACCACACCATAGAGCTACTATACCCTGTCCCTCTACCACACCATAGAGCTACTATACCCTGTCCCTCTACCCACACCATAGAGCTACTATACCCTGTCCCTCTACCACACCATAGAGCTACTATACCCTGTCCTCTCACCATAGAGCTACTATACCCTGTCCCTCTACCACACCATAGAGCTACTATACCCTGTCCCTCTACCACACCATAGAGCTACTATACCCTGTCCCTCTACCACACCATAGAGCTACTATACCCTGTCCCTCTACCACACCATAGAGCTACTATACCATGTCCTCTCACCATAGAGCTACTATACCCTGTCCTCTACCACACCATAGAGCTACTATACCCTGTCCCTCTACCACACCATAGAGCTACTAATAAACCCGTCCCTCTACCACAACATAGAGCTACTATACCCTGTCCCTCTACCACACCATAGAGCTACTATACCCTGTCCCTCTACCACACCATAGAGCTACTATACCCCTGTCCCTCTACCACACCATAGATGCTACTATACCCTGTCCTCTCACCATAGAGCTACTATACCCTGTCCCTCTACCACACCATAGAGCTACTATACCCTGTCCCTCTACCACACCATAGAGCTACTATACCCTGTCCCTCTACCACACCATAGAGCTACTATAACCCTGTCCCTCTACCACACCATAGAGCTACTATACCCTGTCCCTCAACCACACCATAGAGCTACTATACCCTGTCCCTCTAACCACACCATGGAGCTACTATACCCTGTCCCTCTACCACACCATGGAGCTACTATAACCCTGTCCCTCTACCACAACCATGGAGCTACTATACCTGTCCCTCTACCACACCATAGAGCTACCCTCCCTCTACCACACCATAGAGCTACTATACCCTGTCCCTCTACCACACCATAGAGCTACTATACCCTGTCCCTCTACCACACCATAGAGCTACTATAACCCTGTCCCTCTACCACACCATAGAGCTACTATACCCTGTCCCTCTACCACACCATAGAGCTACTATACCCTGTCCCTCTACCACACCATGAGCTACTATCCTGTCCCTCTACCACACCATAGAGCTACTATACTCTGTCCATTTACCACACCATAGAGCTACTATACCCTGTCCCTCTACCACACCATAGAGCTACTATACCCTGTCCCTCTACCACACCATAGAGCTACTATACCCTGTCCCTCTACCACACCACAGAGCTACTATACCCTGTCCCTCTACCACACCATAGAGCTACTATACCCTGTCCCTCTACCACACCACAGAGCTACTATACCCTGTCCCTCTACCACACCATAGAGCTACTATACCCTGTCCCTCTACCACACCATAGAGCTACTATACCCTGTCCCTCTACCCACACCATAGAGCTACTATACCCTGTCCCTCTACCACACCATGGAGCTACTATACCCTGTCCCTCTACCACACCATAGAGCTACTATACCCTGTCCTCTCACCATAGAGCTACTATACCCTGTCCCTCTACCACACCATAGAGCTACTATACCCTGTCCCTCTACCACACCATAGAGCTACTATACCCTGTCCCTCTACCACACCATATAGCTACTATACCCTGTCCTCTCACCATAGAGCTACTATACCCTGTCCCTCTACCACACCATAGAGCTACTATACCCTGTCCCTCTACCACACCATAGAGCTACTATACCCTGTCCCTCTACCACACCATAGAGCTACTATACCCTGTCCCTCTACCACACCATAGAGCTACTATACCCTGTCCCTCTACCACACCATAGAGCTACTATACCCTGTCCCTCTACCACACCATAGAGCTACTATACCCTGTCCCTCTACCACACCATAGAGCTACTATACCCTGTCCTCTCACCATGGAGCTACTATACCCTGTCCCTCTACCACACCATAGAGCTACTATACCCTGTCCTCTCACCATGGAGCTACTATACCCTGTCCCTCTACCACACCATAGAGCTACTATACCCTGTCCCTCTACCACACCATAGAGCTACTATACCCTGTCCCTCTACCACACCATAGAGCTACTATACCCTGTCCCTCTACCACACCATAGAGCTACTATACCCTGTCCCTCTACCACACCATAGAGCTACTATACCCTGTCCCTCTACCACACCATAGAGCTACTATACCCTGTCCCTCTACCACACCATAGAGCTACTATACCCTGTCCCTCTACCACACCATAGAGCTACTATACCCTGTCCCTCTACCACACCATAGAGCTACTATACCCTGTCCCTCTACCACACCATAGAGCTACTATACCCTGTCCTCTCACCATAGAGCTACTATACCCTGTCCCTCTACCACACCATAGAGCTACTATACCCTGTCCCCTCTACCACACCATAGAGCTACTATACCCTGTCCTATCACCATAGAGCTACTATACCCTGCCCTCTACCACACCATAGAGCTACTATACCCTGTCCCTCTACCACACCATAGAGCTACTATACCCTGTCCCTCTACCACACCATAGAGCTACTATACCCTGTCCCTCTACCACACCATAGAGCTACTATACCCTGTCCCTCTACCACACCATAGAGCTACTATACCCTGTCCCTCTACCACACCATAGAGCTACTATACCCTGTCCCTCTACCACACCATAGAGCTACTATACCCTGTCCCTCTACCACACCATAGAGCTACTATACCCTGTCCCTCTACCACACCATAGAGCTACTATACCCTGTCCCTCTACCACACCACAGAGCTACTATACCCTGTCCCTCTACCACACCATAGAGCTACTATACCCTGTCCCTCTACCACACCATAGAGCTACTATACCCTGTCCCTCTACCACACCATAGAGCTACTATACCCTGTCCCTCTACCACACCATAGAGCTACTATACCCTGTCCCTCTACCACACCATAGAGCTAACTATACCCTGTCCCTCTACCACACCATAGAGCTACTATACCCTGTCCCTCTACCACACCATAGAGCTACTATACCCTGTCCCTCTACCACACCATAGAGCTACTATACCCTGTCCTCTACCACACCATAGAGCTACTATACCCTGTCCCTCTACCACACCATAGAGCTACTATACCCTGTCCCTCTACCACACCACAGAGCAGCTACTGTAGAAATATAATATGGTGGTCTAGTGTAGTGTAGGGCGGCCTAGGGTGGTCTAGTGTAGTCTAATGTAGTCTAGGGTGGTATAGGGGGGGGGTTAGTGTAGTCTAGAGTGGTCTAGGGTGGTCTGGGGTGGTCTAGTGTAGTCTAATGTAGTCTAGGGGGGTATAGGGTGGTCTAGTGTAGTCTAGAGTTGTCTAGGGGGGTATAGGGTGGTCTAGTGTAGTCTAGGGTTGCCTAGGGTGGTCTAGTTTGGTCTAGGGGGTCTAAGGTGGTCTAGGGTGGTCTAGGGTGGTGTAGTGTAGTCTAATGTAGTCTACGGTGGTCTAGAGGGTCTAAGGTGGCTTAGGGTGGTCTAGTTTGGTCTAATGTAGTCTAGGGTTGCCTAGGGTGGTCTAGTTTGGTCTAGGGGGTCTAAGGTGGTCTAAGGTGGTCTAGTGTAGTCTAATGAGGTCTAGGGTGGCCTATGGTGTTCTAGTTTGGTCTAAGGTGGTCTAAGGTGGTCTAGTGTTGTCTAGGGTGGTCTAGGGTGGTCTGGGGTGGTCTAGTGTTGTCTAGGGTGGTCTAGTGTAGTCTAGTGTAGTCTTATTTCAAAGATTTTACTGACTTACAGTTCAAGTAAGGAAATCAGTCACTTTAAATAAATAAATTAGGTCCTAATCAATGGATTTCACAAGACTGGGAATATAGATATGCATTTGTTGGTCACAGATACCTTAAATAAAAGGCGTGGATTAGAAAACCAGTCAGTATCTGGTGTGACCACAACTTGCCTCACGCTGTGCAACACATCTCCTTCCCATAGAGTTGATCGGGTTGTTGATTGTGGCCTGTGGAATGTTGTCTCACTCCTCTTCAATGGCTGTGTGAAGTTGCTGGATATTGGCGGGAACTGGAACACGCTGTTGTACACGTCGATCCAGAGCATCCCAAACATGCTCAATGGGTGACATGTCTTTTGAGTATGCAGGCCATGGAAGAACTGGGAAATGTTCAGCATCCAGGAATTGTGTGCAGATCCTTGTGACATGGGGCCGTGCATTATCATGCTGAAACAGGAAATGAATGGCACGACAATGGGCCTCAGGATCTCGTCACGGTGTCTCTGTGATTTCAAATTGCCATCGATAAAATGCAATTGTGTTTGTTGTCTGTAGCTTATACCTGCCCATCCGTGAAGAACACACTTCTCCAGCGTGCCAGTGGCCATTGAAGATGAGCATTTGCCCACTGAAGTCGGTCACGACGCCAAACTGCAGTCAGGTCAAGACCCTGGTGAGGACGACGAGCACGCAGATGAGCTTCTCAGAGACGGTTTCTAACATTTTGTGCAGAAATTATTTGGTTGTGAAAAACCCATAGTTTCATCAGCTGTCCGGGTGGCTGGTCTCAGATGATCCCGCAGGTGAAGAAGCCGGATATGGAGGTCCTGGGCTGGCGTGGTTACACGTGGTCTACGGTTGTGAGGCCGGTTAGACGTCCTGCCAAATTCTCTAAAACTTATGGTATGGTATGGTAGAGAAATTAACATTCAATTATCTGGCAACAGCTCTGGTGGACATTCCTGTAGTCAGCATGCCAATTGCACACTCCCTCAAAACTTGAGACATCTGTGGCATTGTGTTGTGTGACCAAACTGCACTTTTTAGAGTGGACTTTTATTGTCCTCAGGACAAGGTGCACCTGTGTAATGATCATGCTGTTTAATCAGCCTCTTGATATGCCAAACCTGTCAGGTGGATGGATTATCTTGGCAAAGGAGAAACGCTCACTAACAGGGGATGTAAACACATTTTTGCACAACATTTGAGTGAAATGAGCTTTTTTTTGCGTATTGAAAATGTCTGGGATCTTTTATTTCAAGTCATGAAACATGGGACCAACTGTCACGATCGTCGTTAAGAGAGGAGGACCAAGGCGCAGCGTGATGAACGAACATGTTTATTTATCATTAGCGATAAACACGGACAGTAAACAAAACAACAAACGCCTCGTAACGTCCTAGGTAACATAGACCAACACGGAACAAAAACCCACAAACACAAAGGGAAAAACAGACTGTTTAAATATGGCTCCCAATCAGAGACAACCAGCCCCAGCTGACACTCGTTGCCTCTGATTGGGAGCCACTCTGGCCAACATAGAAATAAACAAACTAGAACTCCCAACATAGAAATACACCACATAGAAAGAACACACCCTGGCTCAACATATAGAGTCCCAGAGCCAGGGTGTTACACCAACACTTTGCATGTTGCGTTTACATTTTTGTTCAGTGTAGATGATGAGGACCACTTCCTTCTTTTACTTCCTGATTTGCTCCTATCGATCCTATCACTGCAACTCCACCCGTTCAATAGATTGTAGGGCTTCTGCACTCTGTAGCGCTCACGTAATGGAAGCAGTCACGTAATGGAAGCACGTCATTTCACAATTAAACCCTTCCTTTAAACTGAATAGGCAACAGATTTCATGTTTTTGTCCCAAATGGCGCCCTATTCCCTATATAGTGCACTACTTTAGAGCAGTACTCTGGTCAAAAGTAGTGCACTATATAGGGAATAGGGTGTCCTTTGGGACGCATTCATAGTGCTATAGTCCATATTAAACTTCCAGAGATTCTTTGGCAGGCAGTGAACTAAAACCAAGGGTTAGGATATCACTCTCCCCTCTCTCTCTCTCTCTCTCTCTCTCTCTCTCTCTCTCTCTCTCTCTCTCTCTCTCTCTCTCTCGTTACTGACCACTTGAGTCTGGATTAGCCTCATTTAAAGGGGGATTGTGAATTCACCATGGGATTACCCTGAGTTAACACACTGCAACCTTTAACCTGTTCCCTACCAGGGCCTAGCTCATCTAGAGTGACAGTTCCTTCAGAAAGTATATTTTAGTCATTTAGCAGACACTCTTATCCAGAGCGACTTACAGGAGCAATTAGGGTTAAGTGCCTTGCTCAAGGGCACATTGACAGATGTTTTACCTAGTCGGCTCGGGGATTCTTAACCGCTAGGCTACCTGCTGACCTTAAGTTCATTTCTTCGCCACATTTTCGCAGTATTACTTTAGTGCCTTATTGCAAACAGGAAGCATGTTATGGAATATTATTATTCTGTACTTCCTTCTTTTCACTCTGTCATTTAGGTTAGTATTGAGGAGTAACTACAATGTTGTTGATCCATCCTCGGTTTTTTCCTATCACAGCCATTAAACTCTGTAACTGGTTTAAAATCACCATAGGCCTCATTGTGAAAATCCCTGAGTGGTTTCCTTCCTCTCCGGCAAATGAGTGGGGAAGGACGCCTGTATCTTTGTAGTGACTGGGTGTATTGATACACCATCAAAAGCGTAATTAATAACTTCACCATGCTCAAAGGGATATTCAATGTCTGCTTTTTTTATTTTTATCCATCTAACAATAGGTGCCCTTCTTTGCGAGGCATTGGAAAACCTCCCTGGTCTTTGTCGCTGAATCTGTGTTTGAAATTCACTGCTCGACTGAGGGACCTTGCAGATAATTTTATGTGGGGTTAAGCAATGGGGTAGTCATTCAAAAATCATGTTAAGCACCATTATTGTCCACGCAACTTATTATGTGACTTGTAAAGAAACTTTTTACTCCTGAAGTTATTTAGGCTTGGTTGAATACTTATTGACTCAAGACATTTCACCTTTTCATTTTGTATTCATTTGTAAATGAATGTAGATTGTGTAGATTTGAAGGGAACGCTTCCTTCTTTTAACCCACTTTGACATTATGGGGTATTGTGTGTAGATCAGGGACACAAAATCAGGCAGTAACACAACAAAATGTGGAAAAAGTCAAGGGGTGTGAATACTTTCTGAAGGCATTGTACCTGTTCCCTACCACAGTCAAAGATACTGGCCTAGTTCACCTAGTTTATAGAGTTACCTGTTCCCTACCACAGTCACAGATACTGGCCTAGTTCACCTAGTTTATAGAGTTAACTGTTCCCTACCACAGTCACAGATACTGGCCTAGTTCACCTAGTTTATAGAGTTACCTGTTCCCTACCACAGTCACAGATACTGGCCTAGTTCACCTAGTTTATAGAGTTACCTGTTCCCTACCACAGTCACAGATACTGGCCTAGTTCACCTAGTTTATAGAGTTACCTGTTCCCTACCACAGTCACAGATACTGGCCTAGTTCACCTAGTTATAGAGTTACCTGTTCCCTACCACAGTCACAGATACTGGCCTAGTTCACCTAGTTTATAGAGTTACCTGTTCCCTACCACAGTCACATATACTGGCCTAGTTCACCTAGTTATAGAGTTACCTGTTCCCTACCACAGTCACAGATACTGGCCTAGTTCACCTAGTTTAAGAGTTTACCTGTTCCCTACCACAGTACAGTATGCCTAGTTCACCATTTTATGAGTTCCGTTCCCCCCACATCCTACGGGTAGTTCCCCATTTAAGATTTTACCTGTTCCCTACCCAGAAATACGGGCCTAGTTCCCTATTTATAGAGTTTTACTTTTCCCCTACCCGTCACAATCTGCCCTAGTTCCCCTGTTTATAGATTTAGGGTTCCCCCCACGTACGATCGGCCCATTACCTAGTTTATGATTTCCCTGTTCCCCCCCCAAAGTCAAGATCTGCCTATTTCACCTTTTTTATAGATTTGTTCCCCCACGTCCAGATACTGGCCTAGTTCCCTATTTTAAAAGTTCCCTTTTCCCCTACCCAGCAAAATACGGCCCTAGTCACCATTAAGAGACCGTTCCCTCCCACAGCCCCAAGATTGGCCCTTTTTCCCCTAGTTTATTGAGTTCCTTCCCTCCCACAGTCCAAACGGGCCAGTTCCCCTTTTAAGATTACCTGTTCCCTACCACAGTCACAATACGGCCCTAGTTACCTTTTTTTAGAAACCTTTTTCCCCCCAAAAGCACAGTACTGGCCTAGTTAACCTGGGTTATAGAGTCCCTTTTCCCTACCACTACAGTCGGGCCCTAGCCCCGAAAAGGGAGCCCCTACCCAGTCCAGATTGGCCTAGCCCAAAGAGACCTTTCCCACCACGACAAAGGGGCCAGCCCCCTTTTTTAAAAGGGGTTTACCTTTTCCCTACCCAGCACAAACGGCATTCACCAGTTTAAGAGTTCCCGGGGCCCACCACAGCACAAACGGGCCATTTCACCGGGTTTAAGAGTTACCTTTTCCCACCACGTACAAAAAGGGCCAGTTCACCTATTTTAAGGTTCCCTGTCCCTACCACAGTCACAGATACGGCCATTCCCCGGGGTTTAAATTTACCGCCCTCCCAAGCACAAAAATTGGATTTCACCTATTTTTTAAATTTTCCTCCAATCAAGGCCAGCCCTTTTTAAGGGCCTGTTACCCACCAATTTGGGTTTAAAAATTAAACCCCCCTAAAAACCAAATTCCTACAAAAGGAAGGCCCAAACCCAGCCGGGAAGGGCTTCACCTAGTTTTAAAGTTTGCAACGCACAATCCCATTCACCTAAATTTCCCCCCCCCCAAACCCTCCCACCCCCCCACTTTACCCACCCATTTTTTCCCCAACCCCAAACACCTCCCCCCCCTTCAATTCTTACTTTCATTTCCTCCCTCCACTTCTCATCTTTCCCTCTCCCCTCCTCCCGACCCCCTCCATTCCCCCCCCCCCTTTTCTTTTTCTTTTCCCCCCCCTCCATCCCCCTTTCCCCCTCCTCCCTCTCCCTCCCCTCATTTTCCCCCTTCCCCCCCTTCCCCTCATCTCTCCTTCCCCCCCCTCCCCCGCCCCCTCCTTCTCCCTGCCCCTCTTTTCCCTCCTTCCCCCCCCTCCATCTCTCCTTTGCCCCCCTCCATCTCCCCCTGTCCCCCTCCATTTTCCCTTTCCCTTTTCTCCCGCCCCCCCTCCATCTCTCCCCCCCCCTCATCTCTCCCCCCTCCCTCCCCCCCATCCCCCCTGCCCCCTCCACTCTCCCCCCCCCCCATCTTCCCCTGCCCCCTCCCTCCCTCCTTCCCTTTCCCCCCCCCCAACCCTTCCCACCCTTCAACTCTCCCTAACCCCCCTTTTATCTCCCCGCCCCCCCCTTTCTCTCCCCTCCCCCCCCCATTTTTTCCCCCCCTCCTCTCTTTTTCCCCCTTCCTCCTTTTCCCCCCTTTTCCCTGACCCCTCCATCCCCCCCTCCCCTCCACTCTCCTGCCCCCCTCCATTTCCCCCTGACCCCCCCCCCTCCCTCCCCCTTTTCCCCCCCCACTTTCCGACCCCTCTCTCTCCCTCCCCCTCCACCCTCCCTTCCCCTCCATCTTCTGCCCCCTCCATCCCCTCCCCCCCACCTTTTTGACCCCCCTCCATTCTCCCTGCCCCCCTCCATCCCCCCCCCCCCCTTTTCCCCCCCTCCCCTTCCCCCCTCCATTCCCCCTGACCCCCCCCTCTCTCCCGCCCCCCTCTCTCCTGTCCCCTATTCCCCCCCCCCCTCTCTCTCCCCCCCCCCTCCTCTCTCCCCCTCCCTTGACCACCTCCATCTCTCCCTGCCCCCCTTCCCTCTCTCTGACCCCCTCCATCTCCCCCTGACCCCCCCCTTCTCCCGCCCCCCCATCTCTCCTGCCCCCCTACTCTCTTGACCCCCCCCTTTTCCCCCCTGCCCCCCCTCCACCCCCTCTCCCTGACCCCCCCCCATCTCCTACCCCCTCCTTTCCCCCCTGACCCCCTTTTCCCTGACCCCCCTCCTTCTCTCCCTGTCCCCCTCCATCTCTCCCTTTTCCCCCCCCGTCCATTTCCTTACCCCCTCCATCCCCTGACCCCCCCATCTCTCCCTGACCCCCCCTTTCCTCCCGCCCCCCCTCCATCTCTCCCTGACCCCCTCCATCTCTCCCTGTCCCCCCGTCTTTTCCCCCTTTTGTTTCGCTCAATTCATAATTGCATAATGCATACTCTCTCTCTCTCTCTCTCTCTCTTCTTCTCTCTCTCTCTCTCTCTCTCTCTCTCTCTCTCTCTCTCTCTCTCTCTTACAGCACCGACTAAGCGGGTTCCGAGCCCGACCCGTCCCAGCCCATCTGGCAGCCTGTTACCATGCCTACGGGCCCAATCAATGGCAGCTGGTCTATATATAACCCATAATAGTCTTACCTCCTGTGACTGTGACTGAGGGTGAACTGGGAGAGAACAATATCTATACACTAATCTTCTAGGCTGCATCTGAAATGCCACCCTTTTCCCTATAATACCAGGGTGGCAGGGCTCTGGTCTAAAGTAGTGCACTATATAGGGAATAGGTTGGCATTTCAGCAGATCTCTAGTTCCCCGTTACCCACGACGGTCTGAGTGGGATGGTAACATGGAGGTAACTGACCATAATGTAGTCATTGTATTTAAGCACGGTCTGATCCACAGCAGGCTGAGCTTAACCTAATCCACAGCAGGAGATTTCTCAAGGAAAACCTGATCCTGAGGATTTTACAGAACGCACCACAGAGCGTTAGTTGGGATAACAAGGGGATCTGGATACCTGAATGACTGGCTGGCTGGCTAACTGGGTGGATGGATAACTGGCTGGCTGGCTGGATGGCTGGATAACTGGCTAGATGGCTGGCTGGCTGGCTGGATAACTGGCTGGCTGGCTGGATAACTGGCTGGCTGGCTGGCTGGCTGGCTGGCTGGACGGATGGCTGGATAACTGGCTAGATGGCTGGCTGGCTGGCTGGATAACTGGCTGGCTGGCTGGATGGATGGCTGGATAACTGGCTAGATGGCTGGCTGGCTGGCTGGATAGCTGGCTGGCTGGCTGGCTGGATAGATGGCTGGCTGACTGACTGGCTGGGATGGGATGGGGTTGAAAAGCAAAGTCTTTCACTCAGTATTCAGTTTAATCTTGAGAAAGGCAGACACTCCATCCACATTTTGTTGTAGGAATGGAACGAATGGAAAGCAAACATTATATGGTTTTGATTAGATCACATTTTTATTCCAGCTGCTAGTGTGTGTTGGCAGGGTGCACACCTAAACCAGATCAACACAGAGAGAGAGAGAGAGAGAGAGGAGAGAGAGAGAGAGGAGAGAGAGAGAGAGAGAGAGAGAGAGAGAGAGAGAGAGAGAGAGAGAGAGACAAGAGAGAAGAAGAGAGAGAGAGAGAGAGAGAGAGAGAGAGAGCGAAGAGAGAGGAAGAGAGAGAGAGAGAGAGAGAGAGAGAGAGAGATCGATAGAGTCATATCCCCTTTACAGACAGACTTTACGGTATGTTTCCTGTAAAAAAATATCCAATGTTTTCCCAATTTATACAATCCCATAAGCCTTTTATATCTCCCGTGCACATGCCGGCAAGTTTAGGAGCCGGCCCAGCGTCGTCCGGGTTTGGCCGGTGTAGGCCGTCATTGTCTAGTTAAATAAAGGTAAAATAAAAAAAAGCCAAAGGAACTGAATAATATTAAGAAATGCTATAGATGGAAGGAAAGTAGTGTCGAAAGCTACCAAAAAAACAATTAGGCAACAACAAATTCAATCTCTTTTAGACAACTTCCTTGACAAAACGTTCCACTGTAATAGTGAAGGTGTAAACTTGGCAGTAGAAAACCTAAACAGTATATTTCACCTCTCAGCTTCCCTATCAAATCTAAAAATCTCTAACAGAAAACCGAAGAAAAGTAACAACAGTGACAAATGGTTTGATGAAGAATGCAAAAACTTAAGAAAGAAATTGAGAAACCTATCAAACCAAAAACATAGAGACCCAGAAAACCTGAGCCTACGCCTTCACTATGGTGAATCAATAAAACAATACAGAAATACACTACGGAAAAATAAGGAACAGCATGTCAGAAATCAGCTCAATGTAATTGAAGAATCTATAGACTCTAACCACTTCTGGGAAAATTGGAAAACACTAAAACAACAACATGAAGAGATATCTATCCCAAAACGGAGATGTATGGGTAAACCACTTCTCCAATCTTTTTGGCCCTATTACAAAGAACAACAGCAAAAAAATATACATGATCAAATGCAAATCTTAGAATCAACTATTAAAGACTACCAGAACCCACTGGATTCTCCAATTGCATTGAATATACTACAGGACAAAATACAAACTCTCCAACCCAAAAAGGCCTGTGGTGGTGATGGTATCCTCAATGAAATGATAAAATATACAGACCACAAATTCCAATTAGCTATACTTAAACTCTTTAACATCATCCTTAGCTCTGGCATCTTCCCCAATATTTGGAACCAAGGACTGATCACCCCAATCCACAAAAGTGGAGACAAATTTGACCCCAATAATTACCGTGGGATATGCGTTAACAGCAACCTTGGGAAAATCCTCTGCATTATCATTAACAGCAGACTAGTTCATTTCCTCAGTGAAAACAATGTACTGGGCAAATGTCAAATTGGCTTTTTACCAAATTACCGTACGACAGACCACGTATTAACCCTGCACACCCTATTTGACAAACAAACAAACCAAAACAAAGGCAAAGTCTTCTCATGCTTTGTTGATTTCAAAAAAGCTTTTGACTCAATTTGGCATGAGGGTCTGCTATACAAATTGATGGAAGGTGGGGCTGGGGGAAAAACATATGACATTATAAAATCCATGTACACAAACAACAAGTGTGTGGTTAAAATTGGCAAAAAACACACACTTTACTTTCCACATGACCGTGGGGTGAGACAGGGATGCAGTTTAAGCCCCACCCTCTTCAACATATATATCAATGAATTGGCGAGGGCACTAGAACAGTCTGCAGCACCCGGCCCACCCTACTAGAATCTGAAGTCAAATGTCTACTGTTTGCTTATGATCTGGTGCTTCTGTCACCAACCAAGGAGGACCTACAGCAGCACCTAGATCTTCTGCACTGATTCCGTCAGACTTGGGCCCTGACAGTAAATCACAGTAAGACAAAAATAAAGGTGTTCCAAAAAAGGTCCAGTTGCCAGGACCACAACTACAGATTCCATCTAGACACCGTTGCCCTAGAGCACACAAAAAAACTATACATAGCTCGGCCTAAACATCAGCGCCACATGTAACTTCCACAAAGCTGTGAATGATCTGAGAGACAAGGCAAGAAGAGCCTTCTATGCCATCAAAAGGAACATAAAATTCGACATACCAATTAGGATCTGGCTAAAAATACTTGGATCAGTTATAGAACCCATTGCCCTTTATGGTTGTGAGGTCTGGGGTCCGCTCACCAACCAAGAATTCACAAAATGGGACAAACACCAAATTGAGACTCTGCATGCAGAATTCTGCAAAAATATCCTCTGTGTACAACAAAAAAAAACAAATAATGCATGCAGAGCAGAATTAGGCCGATACCCGCTAATTATCCAAGAGCCGTTAAATTCTATAAACAGTTAAAAGGAAGCGATTCCCAAACCTTCCATAACAAAGCCATCACCTACAGAGAGATGAACTTGGAGAAGAGTCCCCTAAGTAAGCTTGTCCTGGGGCTCTGTTCACAAACACAAACAGACCCCACACAGCCCCAGGACAACAACAACAACAACACAACTAGACCCAACCAAATCATGAAAAAACAAAAAGAGAATTACTTGACACATTGGAAAGAATTAACAAACAAACAGAGCAAACTTGAATGCTATTTGGCCCTAAACAGAGAGTACACAGTGGCAGAATACCTGTCCTCTGTGACAGACCCAAACTTAAGGAAAGCTTTGACTATGTACAGACTCAGTGAGCATAGCCTTGCTATTGAGAAAGGCCGTCGTAGGCAGACCTGGCTCTCAAGAGAAGACAGGCTATGTTCCCACTGCCATCATATCCTATTATTCTGTTGCTGTCTCTGTGTCTTGTCTGGTGTCTCTCTCCATCATATCCTATTCTTGCTGTCAGCTATGGGCATGTAAGCAGGATTAAAACAAACCCAACCTTCATTCATGTTGTGATGCAGTCACGACCACAAGTCTCACAAATCTCAGTTTTAGACGAGACTGACTTCATGACCAAAATGATCCTATTTACACTTTGTAGTAAATTTTGACAGTGGAATAAATGTTTCTGACTCATATTGATGCCACATCGGATGTTTTATAAATGAGAAGTTGTTTTTTAGGAGCAGGACGTTACTGTATACTGACATGACCAGGGCAACTCAACTGTAAAGAAAAATTCAAATGTCTGCATAACAGCGCAACACAACTCCAAACATGACAGATAAGAAGCTACATAACCCGGTGGTTCCCAACCTTTTTCGGTTACTGTACCATCAAATGAATTTTGCTCTGCCCGGAGAACCCCTGAAGTACCTTCATATCTGCATTTTACCAGTAGGTCTATTGTCTCATGAGTCTTCTCAAGAACCCCCCTGTGGATAGACCAAGTACCCCCTGTGGATAGGCCAAGTACCCCTTGTGGATAGGCCAAGTACCCCCTGTGGATAGGCCAAGTACCCCTTGTGGATAGGCCAAGTACCCCCTGTGGATAGGCCAAGTACCCCCTGTGGATAGGCCAAGTACCCCCTGTGGATAGGCCAAGTACCCCCTGGGGTCCTAGTACCCCTGGTTGGGAACCAGTGCCCTAGGCTATATGAATATAAAGAGACATGTGTCCAACCTGTAGAATGGAATACGTTATTAGACATTTTGTCAGTTCTACTAGCTAATGTGAGATTTTTAGATTACATAACATTTGAGGACACATCATTTAAGGGCCTAGGTTATAAGACCTCTATGATTCATTTCATTTTGTCAGTTTTACCACCTCAACATTGCTAATTTTAAACAGGGTCAAATATAATGTCGTAGTAAAGTTCAGCTTCAGTACACAGGGGAGCACTGTGTCACTGTCAGAATATATTTGCTTCAGTCAGAGCAACGTTCTCTCATCTCTTTGGTCTCAGCTAGCTAGCCAGCCAGTAGCTGCCAAGCTAGCTACAGAAACGAAACCCATCAAATGCACTCGCTGAAAATAAACACTTTTCTTTAATAACATGAATTATATCAACATCCTTAGCTTGCCCATGTAATAATAATATACTGTTAAATAACTCTGACTGACACCCAAAAGCTTAAGGATGCTGAGCGCCATCACTAGCTTATTAGCATTAGCCACCAACCCTGCACAAACCGGTGGCTAATTCTGCTGCTACACGTTGACTTTCTGGCTGTGCTAAATGTTTCTGACTTTCTGGCTGTGCGTAAATGATTCTGACTTTCTGGCTGTGCTAAATGTTTTTGACTTTCTGGCTGTGTTAAACGTTTCTGACTTTCTGGCTGTGCTAAATGTTTCTGACTTTCTGGCTGTGCTAAATGTTTCTGACTTTCTGGCTGTGTTAAATGTTTCTGACTTTCTGGCTGTGCTAAATGTTTCTGACTTTCTTGCTGTGCTAAATGTTTCTGACTTTCTTGCTGTGCTAAATGTTTCTGACTTTCTGGCTGTGCTAAATGATTCTGACTTTCTGGCTGTGCTAAATGTTTCTGACTTTCTGGCTGTGTTAAACGTTTCTGACTTTCTGGCTGTGCTAAATGTTTCTGACTTTCTGGTTGTGCGAAATGTTTCTGACTTTCTGGCTGTGTTAAATGTTTCTGACTTTCTGGCTGTGCTAAATGATTCTGACTTTCTGGCTGTGCTAAATGTTTCTGACTTTCTGGCTGTGTTAAATGTTTCTGACTTTCTGGCTGTGTTAAATGTTTCTGACTTTCTGGCTGTGCTAAATGATTCTGACTTTCTGGCTGTGCTAAATGTTTCTGACTTTCTGGCTGTGTTAAATGTTTCTGACTTTCTGGCTGTGCTAAATGATTCTGACTTTCTGGCTGTGCTAAATGTTTCTGACTTTCTGGCTGTGTTAAATGTTTCTGACTTTCTGGCTGTGCTAAATGATTCTGACTTTCTGGCTGTGCTAAATGATTCTGACTTTCTGGCTGTTCTGCCCTCTCCACCTCAATCACTGCAGCCTCAACCTGCTCACTATTTTTGCTCTATGCTATGCTGCAGACTCTGATTGAGTGGCAGGTGTTTTGCTGAGTGATGACATTGACAATTAACCAGTGCTGTAGGGGTGGGGGGAGGGGTCAAGGGACGTGAGCGGTTCACTGCGTTGTGAAAATCTCAACCAATCACAGCAGGCACTGCATCATTCCAGGGGCAGTGCCTGCTGTTGCCTAGCGCAGTATATGTAATTGTTTATTTTAGTCATTAAAATGTGTCAGTAAAAAAAATATACATATACTGCATAGAGCAAGTAATGTGTGGTTATGGAAACTCATATCAGACTGAAATGTACAAAATATATATATTTACAGTGCCTTCAGAAAGTATTCATACCCCTTGACTTATTTCACATTTTATTGTGTTAGTCTGAATTAAAAATGGAATAAATATATATTTTTTTCTCATCCTACACACGATACCTCATAATGACAAAGTTAAAACATGTTTTTAGAAATATTTGCGCATTTATTGAAAATTTTATACAGAAATATCGAATTTACATAAGTATTCACACCCCTGAGTCAATACATGTTAGAATCACCTTTGGCAGCGATTACAGCTGTAAGCCATTTTCAAGTCTTGCCATAGATTTTCAAGCCAATTTAAGTCAAAACTGTAACTAGGCCACTCAGGAACATTCGATGTCATCTTGGTAAGCAACTCCAGTGTATATGTGGCCTTGTGTTCTAGGTTATTGTCCTGCTGAAAGGTGAATTCATCTCCCAGTGTCTGGTGGAAAGCAGACTGAACCAGGTTTTCCTCTAGGATGTTGCCTGTGCTTAGCTCTATTCCATTAATTTTTATCCTAAAAAACTCCCTAGTCCATTCCGATGACAAGCATACCCATAACATGATGCAGCTACCACCATGCTTGAAAATATGAAGAGTGGTACTCACTGATGTGTTGTGTTGGATTTGCCCCGAACAGTTTATTTCTTTGCCACATTTTTTGCAGTTTTACTTTAGTGCCTTATTGAAAACAGGAAGCATGTTTTGGAATATTATTATTCTGTAAAGGCTTCCTTCTTTTCACTCTGTCATTTAGGTTAGTATTGTGGAGTAACTACAATGTTGTTGATCCATCCAGACAAGTTTTACTCCTGAACTTATTTAGGTTTGCCATAACAAAGGGGTTGAATACTTATTAAGACATATCATAGCTTTTTATTTTATTTCTAAAAGTTTCTAAAAACATAATTCCACTTTGACATTATGGGTTATTGTATGTTGGCCAGTGACACAAAATGTCAATTTAATCCATTTTAAATTCAGGCTGTAATACAACAAAATGCACAAAAATAGAATCGCAACATGTGAAGTGCTAGTCCCATGTTTTATGAGCTGAAATAAAAGATCCCAGACAATTTCCATATACACAAAAATCTTATTTAGCTAAAATTCTGTGCACAAATTTGTTTACATCCCTGTAAGTGAGCATTTCTCCTTTACCAAGAAAATCCATCCACCTGACAGGTGTGGCATATCAAGAAGCTGATTGAACAGCATGATAATTACACAGGTGCACCTTGTGCTGGGGACAATAAAAGGACACTCTAAAATGTGCAGTTTTGTCAGCCAACAAAACGCCACAGATGTCTCAAGTTTTGGGGGAGCATGCAATTGTCATGCTGACTGCAGGAATGTACACCAGAGCTGTTGCCAGATAATTTAATGTTAATTTCTCTACCATAAGCACATCCAACCAGCCTCACAACCTCACAACCACACCAGCCCAGGACCTCCACATCTGGCTTCTTCACCTGCAGGATCGTCAGGGGGGGGGGAAGGGGTGCGGAAGAGTATTTCTGTCTGTAATAAAGTCCTTTTGTGGGGAAAAACTCATTCTGATTGGCTGGGCCTGGCTCCCCAGTGGGTGGGCCTATGTCCTCCCAGGCCCACCCCTGGCTGCTCCCCTGCCCACTCCCCTGTCCAGTCATGTGAAATTCATAGATTAGGGCCTAATGAATTTATTTCAACTGACTGATTTCCTTATATAAACTAACTCAGCAAAATCTTTGAAATTGTTGCATGTTGCGTTTATATTTTGGTTCAGTATAATATAGAGATCTTTTTTTGACCATCAGAAGCCCAGGCCTAATGATGCCATGGACAGATATGCGGGCCATTGAGGAGAAAAGCGCTCACCTTGATCCAACAACGGCGGGTGGAAAGCGGCAGTCTGTGTTGCTTAGTGGGCTAGGAAGCCTTCAAGCCGAGGGCGAGAGAATGCCATGTTATAGTGGGCTAGGAAGCCTTCATGCCGAGGGCGAGAGAATGCCATGTTATAGTGGGCTAGGAAGCCTTCAAGCCGAGGGCGAGAGAATGCCATGTTATAGTGGGCTAGGAAGCCTACATGTTTGACATTAGCATTTTGTTACGTTACAGCCTTATTCTAAAATGCATTTTTTAAAACATTTTCTTCATCAATCTACACACAATACCCCATAATGACAAAGCAAAAACATGTTTTTAGACATTTTTGCAAAATGTATTAAAAATTAAAAACAGAAATACCTTATTTACATAAGTATTCAGACCCTTTGCTATAAGACTCGAAATTGAGCTCAGGTGCATCCTGTTTCCAGTCTCTGAATGTCCTTGAGTGGCCCAGCCAGAGCCCGGACTTGAACCCGATCGAACATCTCTGGAGAGACCTGAAAATAGGTGTGCAGCAACGCTCCCCATCCAACCTGACAGAGCTTGAGAGGATCTGCAGAGAAGAATGGGAGAAACTCCCCCAAATACAGGTGTACCAAGCTTGCAGTGTCATACCCAAGAAGACTCGAGGCTGTAATCACTGCCAAAGGTGCTTCAACAAAGTACTGAGTAAAGGGTCTGAATACTTATGTAAATGTTATATTCCAGTTTTTTATTTTGTATAAATTAGCAAACATTTCTAAAAACCTGTTTTTGCTTTGCCATTATGGGGTATTGTGTGTAGATTGATGAGGGGAAAAAAAAGATTTTAATCAATTTTAGACTAAGGCTGTAACGTAACAAAATGGGTTAATATGGGTCTGAATACTTTCCAAATGCACTGTATATATTTTTACATCCCATGTTTATTTCTCCTCTACCCTCATCATGGGAAAACATGGTTTGGAATGCAAATTGCTATTGCTTTAAAGAGAAGACTCTAATCTGTCATTTAGGTAGCAAGATTCTCATCTTATTGTCCCCCGTGAGTGTACTGTGTGCATATACATGGTCTATCATTGGGTCAGTGCCACTTGAAAACTTTGTGTTTGGACAATCATTTCCTCCTCCAGGATAGATGGGCTTCATACAATGAGTGTACAAAACATTAAGAACACCTGCTCTTTCCACGACACAGACTGACCAGGTGAATCCAGATAAACGCTATGATCCCTTATTGGTGTCACTTGTTAAATCCACTTCAAATCGGTGTAGATGAAGGGGAGGAGACGGATTAAAGAAGGATTTTTAAGCCTTGACACATTTGAGACATGGATTGTGTATGTGTGCCATTCAGAGAGTGAATGGGCAAGACAAAATATTTAAGTGCTTTTGAATGGGGTATGGTAGTTCGTGCCAGGTACACCGGTTTGTGTCAAGAACTGCAACGCTGCTGGGTTTTTCACGCTCAACAGTTTCCTGTGTGTATGAAGAGTGGTCGACCATCCAAAGGACATCCAGCCAACATGACACAACTGTGGGAAGCATTGGAGTCAACATGGGCCAGCATCCCTGTGGAACTCTTTCGACACCTTGTAGAATCCATGCCCTGATGAAATGAGGCTGATCTTGAGGGCAAAAGGAGTCCATATTAGGAAGGTGTTCTTAATGTTTTGTACACTCAGTGTATTGTCTCTTCAGTGAAGCACTGCAGGCAGATATACAGTCGTGGTCAAACGTTTTGAGAATGACACAAGTATTTGTCTTCACAAAGTTCGCTGCTTCAGTGTTATGAGATATTTTTCTCAGATGTTACTAAGGTATACTGAAGTATAATTACAAGCATTCCATAAGTGTCAAAGGCTTTTATTGACAATTACATTAAGTTTATGCATAGAGTCAATATTTGCAGTGTTGACCCTTCTTTTTCAAGACCTCTGCAATCCGCCCTGCCATGCTGTCAATTAACTTCTGGGCCACATCCTGACTGATGGCAGCCCATTCTTGCATAATAAATGCTTGGAGTTTGTCAGAATTGTGGGTTTTTGTTTGTCCACCCGCCTCTTGAGGATCGACCACAAGTTCTCAATGGGATTAAGGTCTGGGGAGTTTCCTGGCCATGGACCCAAAATGTCGATGTTTTGTTCCCCGAACCACTTAGTTATCACTTTTTCCTTATGGCAAGGTGCTCCATCATGCTGGAAAAGGCATTGGTCGTCACCAAACTGTTCTTGGATGGTTGGGAGAAGTTGCTCTCGGAGGATGTGTTGGTACCATTCTTTATTCATGGCTGTGTTCTTAGGCAAAATTGTGAGTGAGCCCACTCCCTTGGCTGAGAAGCAACCCCACACATGAATGGTCTCAGGATGCTTTACTGTTGGCATGACACAGGACTGATGGTAGCGCTCACCTTGTCTTCTCCGGACAAGGTGTTTTCCGGATGCCCCAAACAATCGGAAAGGGGATTCATCTGAGAAAATGACTTTACCGCAGTCCAATCCCTGTACCTTTTGCAGAATATCAGTCTGTCCCTGATGTTTTTCTTGGAGAGAAGTGGCTTCTTTGCTGCCCTTCTTGACACCAGGCCATCCTCCAAAAGTATTCGCCTCACTGTGCGTGCAGATGCACTCACACCTGCTTGCTGCCATTCCTGAGCAAGTTCTGCACTGGTGGTGCCCCGATCCCGCAGCTGAATCAACTTTAGGAGACGGTCCTGGCGCTTGCTGGACTTTCTTGGGCACCCTGACGCCTTCTTCACAACAATTGAACCTCTCTCCTTGAAGTTCTTGATGATCCGATAAATGGTTGATTTAGGTGCAATCTTACTAGCAGCAATATCCTTGCCTGTGAAGGCCTTTTTGTGCAAAGCAATGATGACAGCACGTGTTTCCTGGCAGGTAACCATGGTTAACAGAGGAAGAACAATGATTTCAAGCACCACCCTCCTTTTAAAGCTTCCTGTCTTTTATTTTATCAACCAGCATGACAGAGTGATCTCCAGCCTTGTCCTCGTCAACACTCTCACCTGTGTTAACGATAGAATCACTGACATGATGGCAGCTGATCCTTTTGTGGCAGGGCTGAAATGCAGTGGAAATGTTTTTTTGGGATTAAGTTAATTTTCATGGCAAAGAGGGACTTTCCAATTAATTGCAATTCATCTGATCACTCTTCATGACATTCTGGAGTATATGCAAATTGCCATCATAAAAACTGAGGCAGCAGACTTTGTGAAAATTAGTATTTGTGTCATTCTAAAAACGTTTGACCACGACTGTACAGTAAGTTATTTTGGTCTCTTCAGTGAAGCACTGCAGGCAGATACACAGAAATGATCAAAAAGTGAACAGTAAATATTACACTCACACAAGGTCTACAGTGGGGGAAAAAAGTATTTAGTCAGCCACCAATTGTGCAAGTTCTCCCACTTAAAAAGATGAGAGAGGACTGTTATTTTCATCATAGGTACACGTCAACTATGACAGACAAATTGTGGAAAAAAAAATCCAGAAAATCACATTGTAGGATTTTTAATGAATTTATTTGCAAATTAGGGTGGAAAATAAGTATTTGGTCACCTACAAACAAGCAAGATTTCTGGCTCTCACAGACCTGTAACTTCTTCTTTAAGAGGCTCCTCTGTCCTCCACTCGTTACCTGTATTAATGGCACCTGTTTGAACTTGTTATCAGTATAAAAGACACCTGTCCACAACCTCAAACAGTCACACTCCAAACTCCACTATGGCCAAGACCAAAGAGCTGTCAAAGGACACCAGAAACAAAATTGTAGACCTGCACCAGGCTGGGAAGACTGAATCTGCAATAGGTAAGCAGCTTGGTTTGAAGAAATCAACTGTGGGAGCAATTATTAGGAAATGGAAGACATACAAGACCACTGACAATCTCCCTCGATCTGGGGCTCCACACAAGATCTCACCCCGTGGGGTCAAAATGATCACAAGAACGGTGAGCAAAAATCCCAGAACCACACGGGGGGACCTAGTGAATGACCTGCAGAGAGCTGGGACCAAAGTAACAAAGCCTACCATCAGTAACACACTACGCCGCCAGGGACTCAAATCCTGCAGTGCAAGACATGTCCCCCTGCTTAAGCCAGTACATGTCCAGGCCCGTCTGAAGTTTGCTAGAGTGCATTTGGATGATCCAGAAGAGGATTGGGAGAATGTCATATGGTCAGATGAAACCAAAATATAACTTTTTGGTAAAAACTCAACTCGTCGTGTTTGGAGGACAAAGAATGCTGAGTTGCATCCAAAGAACACCATACTTACTGTGAAGCATGGGGGTGGAAACATCATGCTTTGGGGCTGTTTTTCTGCAAAGGGACCAGGACAACTGATCCGTGTAAAGGAAAGAATGAATGGGGCCATGTATCGTGAGATTTTGAGTGAAAACCTCCTTCCATCAGCAAGGGCATTGAAGATGAAACGTGGCTGGGTCTTTCAGCATGACAATGATCCCAAACACACCACCCGGGCAACGAAGGAGTGGCTTCGTAATAAGCATTTCAAGGTCCTGGAGTGGCCTAGCCAGTCTCCAGATCTCAACCCCATAGAAAATCTTTGGAGGGAGTTGAAAGTCCGTGTTGCCCAGCGACAGCCCCAAAACATCACTGCTCTAAATGAGATCTGCATGGAGGAATGGGCCAAAATACCAGCAACAGTGTGTGAATACCTTGTGAAGACTTACAGAAAACGTTTGACCTGTGTCATTGCCAACAAAGAGTATATAACAAAGTATTGAGAAACTTTTGTTATTGACCAAATACTTATTTTCCACCATAATTTGCAAATAAATTCATAAAAAATCCTACAATGTGATTTTCTGGATTTTTTTTTCTCATTTTGTCTGTCATAGTTGACGTGTACCTATGATGAAAATTACAGGCCTCTCTCATCTTTTTAAGTGGGAGAACTTGCACAATTGGTGGCTGACTAAATACATTTTTTCCCCACTGTATATACAGTGTTGTAATGATGTGCAAATAGTTAAAGTACAAAAGGGAAAATACATAAATATGGGTTGTATTTACAATGGTGTTTGTTCTTCACTGGTTGAAATACGTGTCTCTAATATGGTCATACATTTGGCAGGAGGTTAGGAAGTGCAGCTCAGTTTCCACCTCATTTTGTGGGCTGTGGGCAGATAGCCTGTCTTCTCTTGAGAGCCAGGTCTGCCTACGGCAATCTTTCTCAATAGCAAGGCTATGCTCACTGAAACTGTACATATTCAAAGCTTTCCATAATTTTGAGTCAGTCACAGTGGTCAGTAATTATCTTTTTGTTTTCTCATGATTTGGTTGGGTCTAATTGTGTTGATGTCCTGGGGCTCTGTGGGGTCTGTTTGTGTTTATGAAAAGAGCCCCAGGACCAGCTTGCTTAGGAGACTCTTCTCTAGGTTCATCTCTCTGTTGTTGATGGCTTTGTTATGGAAGGTTTGGGAATCACTTCCTTTTAAGTGGTTATAGAATTTAACGGCTCTTTTCTGGATTTTGATAATTAGCGGGTATCGGCCTAATTCTGCTCTGCATGCATTATTTGGTGTTTTATGTTGTACACAGAGGATATTTTTTGCAGAATTCTGCATGCAGAATCTCTCTATACCCCCCTCTCTCTACCCCTCTGCTTCTCTCTCTCTCTCTCTCTCTCTCTCGTTTATCTTTGTCTGTCTAAAAAGGACACAACAACATTAGTGATGGAGGACAAAATCGTGAGAATCGTAATACATATCATAGCGGCACGTAAGTGATAATATCGTACGGTGAGGTCCCTGGCAATTCCCAGCCCTAAACAACATTGTAGATAGACAGCAGGAGAGATGGGTATTATCAGCTGACAGACATTCTCTCTATCAGTCTTTTCCTCCTCTCTAGGAAAGACACTGCAGCGTCTTGTCCTTGCAAAACATTAAAGCCTAAACCTAACCTGTCCACTTGAGGTAAAAAGAAGCTGGGAGTGGTAGTCAATATAATGATCATGGTCTGTATCATTTTAATAAACTATCTACAGCACATACTGTATGAAATCATGATGACCATGAATCCATGAATCCATGCCAGACTCTGAGAGACTAACCAGCATCATACTGAGGAGGATCAACACAAGGAGCCAGATGGGAACTAACCAGCATCATACTGAGGAGGATCAACACAAGGAGCCAGATGGGAACTAACCAGCATCATACTGAGGAGAATCAACACAAGGAGCCAGATGGGAACTAACCAGTAGCATACTGATGAGGATCAACACAAGGAGCCAGATGGGAACTAACCAGCATCATACTGAGAAGGATCAACACAAGGAGCCAGATGGGAACTAACCAGCATCATACTGAGGAGAATCAACACAAGGAGCCAGATGGGAACTAACCAGCATCATACTGAGGAGAATCAACACAAGGAGCCAGATGGGAACTAACCAGTAGCATACTGATGAGGATCAACACAAGGAGCCAGATGGGAACTAACCAGCATCATACTGAGAAGGATCAACACAAGGAGCCAGATGGGAACTAACCAGCATCATACTGAGGAGAATCAACACAAGGAGCCAGATGGGAACTAACCAGCATCATACTGAGGAGGATCAACACAAGGAGCCAGATGGGAACTAACCAGCATCATACTGAGGAGGATCAACACAAGGAGCCAGATGGGAACTAACCAGCATCATACTGAGGAGGATCAACACAAGGAGCCAGATGGGAACTAACCAGCAGCATACTGAGGAGGATCAACACAAGGAGCCAGATGGGAACTAACCAGTAGCATACTGAGGAGGATCAACACAAGGAGCCAGATGGGAACTAACGAGCATCATACTGAGGAGGATCAACACAAGGAGCCAGATGGGAACTAACCAGCAGCATACTGAGGAGGATCAACACAAGGAGCCAGATGGGAACTAACCAGCATCATACTGAGGAGGATCAACACAAGGAGCCAGATGGGACCTAACCAGTAGCATACTGAGGAGGATCAACACAAGCAGCCAGATGGGAACTAACCAGCAGTATACTGAGGAGGATCAACACAAGGAGCCAGATGGGAACTAACCAGCAGCATACTTGTCAGTAGCTGAGTGTAGATGCGGTGAGGAAATCAAGCGCAGGAAACACGGGCGTTCGTCAACAGACTTTAGTTAACAAAATGCAGCACCAAACAGGCGAACAGCCAACCCAACCGGGAGGCAAAATACAATTACGTACAACACACACAGTGCGTAAAATGAAGATAGAGCACACAGTGCGGACTCTCGGAAAACAACAAACACGAGAGTAATACAAAAAGAGCAACAGCTTGACAATAAACAATACCACATAACACCTGCCCCCACACATGAAAACTAAATAGGCAACCAAATCAAACACTAACAAGGGACAGGTGTACAAACAGACAAAACCAAACAAACATGAAACATCGAACGGTGGCAGCTAGTACTCCGGGGACGACGACCGCCGAAGCCTGCCCGAACAAGGAGGAGGAGCAGCCTCGGCCGAAACCGTGACAGTACCCCCCCCTTGACGCGCGGCTCCAGCCGTGCGCCGATCCCGGCCTCGGGGACGACCAGGACGACGCGGAGCAGGGCGCGTAGGATGACCCCGATGGAACTCGGTCAGCAGGGACAGGTCTAATATGTCCCTCCTCGGCACCCAGCACCGCTCCTCCGGGCCGTACCCCTCCCACTCCACGAGATATTGGAGACCCCCCATCCGGCGTCTCGAATCAAGGATGGACCTCACAGTGTACGCCGGAGCCCCCTCGATGTCCAACGGGGGCGGAGGAGTCTCTTCTATCTCATAGTCCTGGAGTGGACCAGCTACCACCGGCCTGAGGAGAGACACATGGAACGAGGGGTTAATATTCCTGTAATCAATAGGCAGTTCTAACCTGTAACACACCTCGTTCAACCTCCTCAGGACTTTGAATGGCCCCACAAACCGCCGACCCAGCTTCCGGCAGGGCAGGCGGAGGGGCAGGTTTCTGGTCGAGAGCCAGACTCGATCTCCAGGTGCGTACACAGGCCCCTCACTGCGGTGGAGATCGGCGCTCGTCTTATACCGACGGATGGCCCGCTGCAGATGAACGTGGGCAGCGTTCCATGTCTCCTCCGAGCGCCGCACCCACTCATCCACTGCAGGGGCCTCGATCTGGCTCTCGTGCCAAGGTGCCAGAACCGGCTGGTACCCTAACACACACTGGAAAGGGTTTAGTTGGGTGGAGGAGTGGCGGAGAGAGTTCTGTGCCATCTCGGCCCACGGAACGTATCTTGCCCACTCCTCCGGCCGGCCCTGGCAATAAGACCTCAGAAACCTACCCACATCCTGGTTGACACGTTCAACCTGCCCATTACTCTCCGGGTGGTAACCCGAGGTAAGGCTCACCGAAACCCCCAACCGTTCCATAAACGCTCTCCACACTCTGGAGGTGAACTGGGGGCCTCGATCAGACACTATATCCTCGGGTACCCCGTAATGCCGGAAGACATGGGTAAACAGAGCCTCAGCGGTCTGTAGGGCAGTAGGGAGACCCGGCATGGGAAGGAGACGACAGGCCTTCGAGAACCGATCCACAACGACCAGGATGGTAGTATTCCCCTGTGAGGGGGGAAGGTCTGTAACAAAATCCACCGAGAGGTGGGACCAGGGTCGTTGTGGAACGGGCAGGGGTTGTAGCTTACCCCTGGGCAAATGTCTGGGCGCCTTACACTGGGCACACACCGAACAGGAGGAGACATAAATCCTCACATCCCTGGCTAACGTTGGCCACCAGTACTTAGTGCTAAGGCAGTGAACTGTCCGGCCGATACCTGGATGTCCAGAGGAGGGGGACGTATGAGCCCAATAAATGAGGCGATCGCGTACCTCGAGCGGAACGTACGTCCGACCCACTGGACACTGTGGAGGACTTGGGTCGGTGCGTAACGCCCGCTCGATCTCTGCATCGACCTCTCATACCACCGGTGCAACCAGACAAGACTTTGGTAGTATGGGAGTGGGCTCAACGGACCTCTCCTCCGTGTCATACCGCCGAGACAGGGCATCTGCCTTCCCGTTCTGGGACCCAGGGATGTAAGTGATTTTAAACACAAACCGGGCTAGAAACATAGTCCAGCGGGCCTGGCGAAGATTCAGTCTCCTAGCTGCCCGGATGTATTCCAGGTTACGGTGGTCAGTCAAAATGAAGAAAGGGTGTTGAGCCCCCTCAAGCCAATGCCTCCACACCTTTAGGGCCTGTACCACGGCTAACAGCTCCCTGTCCCCTACGTCATAATTCCGCTCCGCCGGACTGAGCTTCTTAGAATAAAAAGCACAGGGGCGGAGTTTAGGTGGTGTGCCAGACCGTTGTGAGAGAACGGCCCCAATACCGACCTCGGACGCGTCTACCTCTACCTGGAATGGTAAAGCGGGATCCGGATGCGCCAACACCGGCGCCGAGGTAAACAGGTCCTTCAGTCTCCCAAAAGCCCTGTCCGCCTCAGCTGACCACCGCAAGCGCACCGGACCCCCCCTTCAACAGAGACGTTATGGGAGCTGCCACCTGTCCAAAACCCCGGATAAACCTCCGGTAGTAATTCGCAAAACCCAAGAACTGTTGCACCTCTTTCACAGTGGTTGGTGTTTGCCAATTACGCACAGCTGACACCCGGTCAACCTCCATCTTCACCCCTGACGCAGACAACTGATAACCCAAAAAGGAGACCGACTTCTGAAAGAACAGACATTTCTCTGCCTTGACATATAGGTCATGCTCCAACAGCCTCCTCAACACTCGGCGCACCAGGGCTACATGCTCTGCTCGGGTAGAACTGTACACCAGAATATCGTCTATGTACACGACTACTCCCTGCCCCTGCATGTCCCGGAAAATCTCATCGACGAAGGATTGGAAGACTGAGGGAGCATTCATTAACCCATATGGCATGACGAGATACTCGTAATGACCGGAGGTCGTGCTAAACGCTGTCTTCCATTCATCGCCCTCTCTAATGCGTACCAAGATATATGCGCTCCTGAGATCCAATTTTGTGAAGAACTGAGCACCGTGTAATGATTCCGTCATAGTCGCAATCAGAGGAAGTGGATAGCTGTACTTCACCGTAATCTGATTGAGACCGCGGTAATCAATACACGGGCGCAGACCTCCATCCTTTTTCTTCACAAAAAAGAAGCTCGAGGAAGCGGGTGAAGTGGAGGCACGTATGTATCCCTGTCTCAGAGACTCGGCGATGTAAGTTTCCATCGCCTTCCTCTCCTCTTGAGACAAGGGATACACATGGCTCCGCGGGAAGGCTGCTCCTAACTGGAGATCTATCGCACAATCCCCCCGTCTATGAGGCGGCAGCTGCGCCGCCCTAGTCTTACTAAACACCAGTGTCAAATCCTCATACTCGGGGGGAATATGCAGTGCAGGCATTAGATTCTGACTTTCCACCGAGGTCGCCCCTATGGAAACACCCAGACACAGCCCCTCACACTGAGCAGACCACCCTTTAAGAGCTTTCTCTCGCCACGAAATAGTAGTGTCATGGGTAATCAACCAGGGAAGCCCCAGCACCACCGGATACGCAGGAGAGTCAATCAGATAGAGCTGAATCGTCTCCTCATGACCCCCCTGCGCCTCCATCTTAAGGGGCGCTGTGACCTCCCTAATCAACCCAAATCCTAACGGACGGCTATCTAGGGGATGTACAGGGAAAGGCTTATCAACGGGAAGAAGAGGAATCCCTAATTCTACACAGAACTGGCGATCTACAAAGTTCCCAGCTGCGCCTGAATCGACTAGCGCCTTATGCTGGGAACGAGGTGCTACCTGTGGAAAACAAACAGGCAAGGTTATGTGAACGACAGACAGCTCTGGGTAAGTAGGGCGCCTACTCACCTGGGAGGACTCCCCAATGCGTGGCCTGCCTTCACCTCCACCGGGGGACCTTCCCCAACACCTAGCCGCGGTGTGCCCTCCACGGCCACAGTTGGTGCAGGGGACGGCCCCCCTCGGGTTCCTACTCCTCCTTTCTCTAGCGCCAGCACCTCCGAGCTCCATAGGGCTCGGCTCGGAGGTGCTGGAGGGTGAAATGGGCGACCCCCATCCGGGACGTCCATGGGTGGTGAGCAGGGTGTCCAACCGAATGGCCACGTCGACTAGTTGGTCAAACGTCAACATGGTATCCCTGCACACCAACTCTCTTTGGACGTCCTCCCGGAGGCTACAACGGAAGTGGTCTATGAGTGCCCACTCATTCCACCCTGCATCTGCCGCTAGAGTCCGGAACTCCAGGGCCAAATCCTGTGCGCTCCTCATCCCCTGTCGGAGGAAGAACAGACGCTCCCCCGCCGCCTTCCCTTCTGGTGGATGGTCGAACACGGCCCGGAAGCGGCGGGAGAACTCCGCATAGGTGATGGTAGCGGCGTCCATTCTCCTCCATTCGGCGTTGGCCCACTCCAACGCCTTGCCGGTGAGACAGGAGATGAGGGCGGAGACGCTCTCGTGTCCCGAGGGCGCCGGGTGTACGGTGGCGAGGTAGAGCTCCACCTGTAGCAGGAACCCTTGACACCCGGCAGCGGAGCCGTCGTACGCCCTCGGGAGCGAGAGCCGAATCCCACTGGGTTCCGGAATGTGGACAGGAGGACTGACCGATGGGGATGGTCCGGTAGGTGGGGGCGTGGGTACCCCGCTGCTTTCCCATCGGTGGAGAGTGTTCATCACCCGATCCAAGGCGTGACCGATCTGGTTAATCCGGTCCTCCATGACCTCTGTCGGCGCGGGTGCTCCTGCTGACTCCATGATGTGATGTGGTATTCTGTCAGTAGCTGAGTGTAGATGCGGTGAGGAAATCAAGCGCAGGAAACACGGGCGTTCGTCAACAGACTTTAGTTAACAAAATGCAGCACCAAACAGGCGAACAGCCAACCCAACCGGGAGGCAAAATACAAATTACGCACAACACACACAGTGCGTAAAATGAAGATAGCGCACACAGTGCGGACTCTCGGAAAACAACAAACACGAGAGTAATACAAAAAGAGCAACAGCTTGACAATAAACAATACCAAATAACACCTGCCCCCACACACGAAAACTAAATAGGCAACCAAATCAAACACTAACAAGGGACAGGTGTACAAACAGACAAAACCAAACAAACATGAAACATCGAACGGTGGCAGCTAGTACTCCGGGGACGACGACCGCCGAAGCCTGCCCGAACAAGGAGGAGGAGCAGCCTCGGCCTAAACCGTGACAATACTGAGGAGGATCAACACAAGGAGCCAGATGGGAACTAACCAGCATCATACTGAGGAGGATCAACACAAGGAGCCAGATGGGAACTAACCAGCAGCATACTGAGGAGAATCAACACAGGGGCCAGATGGGAACTAACCAGCATCATACTGAGGAGGATCAACACAAGGAGCCAGATGGGAACTAACCAGCATCATACTGAGGAGGATCAACACAAGGAGCCAGATGGGAACTAACCAGCATCATACTGAGGAGGATCAACACAAGGAGCCAGATGGGAACTAACCAGCATCATACTGAGGAGGATCAACACAAGGAGCCAGATGGGAACTAACCAGCATCATACTGAGGAGAATCAACACAAGGAGCCAGATGGGAACTAACAGGCAGCATACTGAGGAGGATCAACACAAGGAGCCTGATGGGAACTAACCAGCATCATACTGAGGAGGATCAACACAAGGAGCCAGATGGGAACTAACCAGCATCATACTGAGGAGGATCAACACAAGGAGCCAGATGGGAACTAACCAGCATCATACTGAGGAGGATCAACACAAGGAGCCAGATGGGAACTAACCAGCATCATACTGAGGAGGATCAACACAAGGAGCCAGATGGGAACTAACCAGCATCATACTGAGGAGAATCAACACAAGGAGCCAGATGGGAACTAACGAGCATCATACTGAGGAGAATCAACACAAGGAGCCAGATGGGAACTAACCAGCATCATACTGAGGAGGATCAACACAAGGAGCCAGATGGGAACTAACCAGCAGCATACTGAGGAGGATCAACACAAGGAGCCAGATGGGAACTAACCAGCATCATACTGAGGAGAATCAACACAAGGAGCCAGATGGGAACTAACCAGCAGCATACTGAGGAGGATCAACACAAGGAGCCAGATGGGAACTAACCAGCATCATACTGAGGAGAATCAACACAAGGAATCAGATGGGAACTAACCAGCATCATACTGAGGAGGATCAACACAAGGAGCCAGATGGGAACTAACCAGCATCATACTGAGGAGGATCAACACAAGGAGCCAGATGGGAACTAACCAGCATCATACTGAGGAGGATCAACACAAGGAGCCAGATGGGAACTAACCAGTAGCATACTGAGGAGGATCAACACAAGGAGCCAGATGGGAACTAACCAGCATCATACTGAGGAGGATCAACACAAGGAGACAGATGGGAAATAACCAGTAGCATACTGAGGAGGATCAACACAAGGAGCCAGATGGGAACTAACCAGCATCATACTGAGGAGGATCAACACAAGGAGCCAGATGGGAACTAACAGGCAGCATACTGAGGAGGATCAACACAAGGAGCCAGATGGGAACTAACCAGCATCATACTGAGGAGGATCAACACAAGGAGCCAGATGGGAACTAACCAGCATCATACTGAGGAGGATCAACACAAGGAGCCAGATGGGAACTAACCAGCATCATACTGAGGAGGATCAACACAAGGAGCCAGATGGGAACTAACCAGCATCATACTGAGGAGGATCAACACAAGGAGCCAGATGGGAACTAACCAGCAGCATACTGAGGAGAATCAACACAAGGAGCCAGATGGGAACTAACCAGCATCATACTGAGGAGGATCAACACAAGGAGCCAGATGGGAACTAACCAGCATCATACTGACGAGAATCAACACAAGGAGCCAGATGGGAACTAACCAGCATCATACTGAGGAGGATCAACACAAGGAGCCAGATGGGAACTAACCAGCATCATACTGAGGAGGATCAACACAAGGAGCCAGATGGGAACTAACCAGCATCATACTGAGGAGGATCAACACAAGGAGCCAGATGGGAACTAACCAGCATCATACTGAGGAGGATCAACACAAGGAGCCAGATGGGAACTAACCAGCATCATACTGAGGAGAATCAACACAAGGAGCCAGATGGGAACTAACGAGCATCATACTGAGGAGAATCAACACAAGGAGCCAGATGGGAACTAACCAGCATCATACTGAGGAGGATCAACACAAGGAGCCAGATGGGAACTAACCAGCAGCATACTGAGGAGGATCAACACAAGGAGCCAGATGGGAACTAACCAGCATCATACTGAGGAGAATCAACACAAGGAGCCAGATGGGAACTAACCAGCAGCATACTGAGGAGGATCAACACAAGGAGCCAGATGGGAACTAACCAGCATCATACTGAGGAGAATCAACACAAGGAATCAGATGGGAACTAACCAGCATCATACTGAGGAGGATCAACACAAGGAGCCAGATGGGAACTAACCAGCATCATACTGAGGAGGATCAACACAAGGAGCCAGATGGGAACTAACCAGCATCATACTGAGGAGGATCAACACAAGGAGCCAGATGGGAACTAACCAGTAGCATACTGAGGAGGATCAACACAAGGAGCCAGATGGGAACTAACCAGCATCATACTGAGGAGGATCAACACAAGGAGACAGATGGGAACTAACCAGTAGCATACTGAGGAGGATCAACACAAGGAGCCAGATGGGAACTAACCAGCATCATACTGAGGAGGATCAACACAAGGAGCCAGATGGGAACTAACAGGCAGCATACTGAGGAGGATCAACACAAGGAGCCAGATGGGAACTAACCAGTAGCATACTGAGGAGGATCAACACAAGGAGACAGATGGGAAATAACCAGTAGCATACTGAGGAGGATCAACACAAGGAGCCAGATGGGAACTAACAGGCAGCATACTGAGGAGGATCAACACAAGGAGCCAGATGGGAACTAACCAGCATCATACTGAGGAGGATCAACACAAGGAGCCAGATGGGAACTAACCAGCATCATACTGAGGAGGATCAACACAAGGAGCCAGATGGGAACTAACCAGCATCATACTGAGGAGGATCACACAAGGAGCCAGATGGGAACTAACCAGCATCATACTGAGGAGGATCAACACAAGGAGCCAGATGGGAACTAACCAGCATCATACTGAGGAGGATCAACACAAGGAGCCAGATGGGACAGGACATCCTTCTATTGGTTCCCTTCTAGCAACACAACTACAGCCCATCTCTGTCTCTCTACCCCCTCCAATTCTCTCTCTCTACCCCCTCCCATTCTCTCTCTCTACCCCCTCCCATTCTCTCTCTCTACCCCCTCCCATTCTCTCTCTCTACCCCCTCCCATCTCTGTCTCTCTACTCTCCCCTCCTCATTCTCTCTCTCTACTATAACCCTACCCCCTCCCATTCTCTCTCTCCTACCCCCTCCCATCTCTCTCTCTCTAACCACCCCTCCCCATTCTCTCTCTCTACCCCCTCCCATTCTCTCTCTCTACATCCTCCCATTCTCTCTCTCTACCCCCTCCCATCTCTCTCTCTCTACCCCCTCCCATTCTCTCTCTCTACCCCCCCTCCCATTCTCTCTCTCTACCCCCTCCCATTCTCTCTCTCTACCCCCTCCCACTCTCTCTCTCTACCCCCTCCCATTCTCTCTCTCCCCTCTCCATTTCTCTCTTTCTTCCCATCTCTCACCTGTTTCCCCTCCAGTGTATAGATCCTCTTCACAACTCCAGAGTCCAGTTTGATGGCCTCCGTGATGTCAGTGAGGACCTGTTCGTATGAATGGGCCGTCTTCTTATTGAGCAGGATCCTTACAGCCTTCCTGGGCTTCACCCCGCTCCGCACCACCGTCACCAGCTTGGGCCGGATGAAATCCTTCACCCCCTGGTCCCGGGTGTCTGGAGGTCGGGCCTTGGAGCTGCCCAGAGAAGGGGGCCCACGGGCAGCCGCCGCAGACGAAGCTTTGATGTTCACCGACCAGTTGGGGTTGACGTTCTTGGTGTAGTCGAGCTTCTTGAAGACCTCGATGGAGCCGCACACGTAGCTCTCGCCTGAGGAGGGGAGATAGAGGAGAGCGACAGGGAGAAGGAAAACAACACAATTAGACCCAACCAAATCATGAGAAAACAAAAAGATAATTACTTGACACTTTGGAAATAATTAACAAAAACACTGAGCAAACTAGAATGCTATTTGGCCCTAAACAGAGAGTACACAGTGGCAGAATACCTGACCACTGTGACTGACCCAAACGTAAGGAAAGCTTTGACTATGTACAGACTCAGTGAGCATAGCCTTGCTATTGAGAAAGGCCGCCGTAGGCAGACCTGGCTCTCAAGAGAAAACAGGCTATGTGCACACTGCCCACAAAATGAGGTGGAAACTGCACTTCCTAACCTCCTGCCAAATGTATGACCATATTAGAGACACATATTTCCCTCAGATTACAGCGATCCACAAAGAATTCGAAAACAAACCCAATTTTTATAAACTCCCTTATCTACTGGGTGAAAAACCACAGTGTGCCATCACAGCTGCAAGATTTGTGACCTGTTGCCACAAGAAAAGGGCAACCAGTGAAGAACAAACACCATTGTAAATACAACCCATATTTATGTTTATTTATTTTCCCATTTGTACTTTAACTATGTGCACATTGTTACAACACTGTATATATACATAATATGACATTTGAAATGTCTTTATTCTTTTGAAACTTGAGTGTAATGTTTACTGTTAATATTTATTGTTTATTTCACTTTTGTTTACTATCTACTTCACTTGCTTTGGCAATGTTAACATACGTTTCCCATGCCAATAAAGCCCCTTGAATTGAAATTGAATTGAATTGAGAGAGAGAGATACAGAGAAAGATACAGAGAGAGAGAGAGAGAGAGAGAGAGAGAGGGAGAGAAAGAGAGAGAGAGAGAGAGAGAGAGAGAGAGAGAGCTACACAAACTGGCAACAGTTTTCCAAAATAATAAAAGCATTATTACCCTCCATCAGTTGATCGGTGCTGGTGATCTTTTTGGTTCCGTCCACGGAGTAAATGGTCCTGACGCCCTGCGGCAGGTTCACATTATCGGACAGCGAGCGGGTCAGGTCCGCCAGCAGCGCGTCAAACGACCGGAACCGGTCCACAGAGATGGCGTACACTATCCCGTTAAAGTAGCGGTCCCCGTTGCGGTAGAAGCGGACCTTCTTGGCCTTCTTCTCCGAGCTGAGGGTCTTGAGGTTCCGGGTGCGGTAGAGGCTGCAGTGGGCGCTGTGTGCAGGGCTGGTCACCCCGTTCAGCCTGCTCCCTCCTCGGCTTTGCCGCTGCGCCTTATCCCGCTCCTCGAAATGCTCCAGCTCCATCGCACTGCCGAAAGTCACAAGAACCGCTACACTATCTAAATAATAAAAAGATAATTAGGACGACAATTTTAACTAACTAACTAAACAAATAAATATGTGTAAAAATAGTGTCCAAACAACACGCGTTTTAGTTCCAATTAACCGGTTTGTCCAGAAAGCCGCCGTCTATCTCAGTTAGCCAGGACTATCCGCGGTCTCAAAATAACTTGCTAATGACAGATTAGGTTTTCTAAACTCTGGACAGTATAGTAGGATTGGCTAGACATGGTATGTCATGGGGTTGCAAGGGAAGCAGGGAATTAATGTCTGGTCTTAGTCCGATAGCCATGTGCTTTCTGTTGCTTTATAAATATGTAAAAGCTGCGCTCAGACAGACCACTTTACAAACTGATCAACATTAGTGTCATATCATCGAATCAACAATGATTTTCTACGACAGAGACGGATTTGTGAATGAAACATTTCCAATAACGGCTACATAGAAAAGGAGTCAGAGAGATGGATAGACGCGCTGTGTTTTTTTACTAATTTCAATGCAGTAAATATTTGTTTTTCATAGTTTTCTTACCTACGTGGTTCACTAAGGATTCTGTCGCCTCCAGTCTTGCTGCGCGTATTTCCCCAGAAAACAGAAAAATGGGTTTCAGTAAACAGTAGCTAGTGAAGTGTAGAGTTGGACCGCAGCTGCTACAGAACAGAACAGCGCAGACCCGCACCTTTGTTTTCCTTCCTCCCACAAACCCTCACACCTGCATGTTTGGGGCGTAGATCCCGGGGAAC
>LR778265.1:54930424-54967608 GCA_902810595.1 Coregonus sp. 'balchen' | reverse complement strand
GGAAGAACCCCAGTGCAGAGAGAGAAGAGAAGGTTCTATATCCTGGCGCTGCTAATGCCACGCTCTTACCGACTGAGCGATACTCGACCATGATAAGTCATCCATTTTACAATGTTCCATACATTGATAGTCTTCCACTTATTCCATGATTTTCCATTCCACAGGTTCTAATGGTTCTGGGCCTCCTGAAGGTTTTACATCGACATTCAATTAATGTATTAAGCATTAATTAGCATTTAATTAGCCTTTAACACATGCCCTCTGAACCACAGACAGACAGATGGAGGAAGTCTTTGGGAACATGATGCATTATGGGTGTGATACGTGCATGCACGCACAGAGACACACAAACACACTTCTGATGTTCAGATAATGAGCCATTGAGGGCGTTCAAGTTAACTGCTCAGTTAGAATTGTTTGCCTGAAATTTTAAAAAATGGGGGAGAGATGGACAGAGGGATGGAGAGAGAGAGATGGAGGGAGAGAGATGGAGATGGAGTGATATGGAGAAAGATGGACGGAAAGAGAGGGATGGAGAGGGAGGGAGATGGAGAGATATGGAGGAAGATGGACGGAAAGAGAGGGATGGAGAGGGAGGGAGATGGAGAGATATGGAGAAAGATGGACGGAAAGAGAGGGATGGAGAGGGAGGGAGATGGAGAGATATGGAGGAAGATGGACAGGGTGAGTGGGAGGGAAAGGTAGAGAGAGTATATTAAATTAAACGGTTTGAAAAATACACCCAGTGCTAAAAGGCTGCTTTTCCTAGCTGTTTTTTTTTTCTCCTTCTGTAAGTCTCTTGTTTCCATGTGGCATAGAGAGAACACAAGGGCAGGTACTGTATACAGCATGTTTCCATGTGGCATAGAGAGAACACAAGGGCAGGTACTACAGTGATCCCTCGCCACTTCGCGGTTCACTTATCGCGGATTCGCTATTTCGCGGATTTTCATTATGCATTATTTTTTTTTTGGTGCATTGTGCTCTGCATTCTGATTCGCTAAAAACTCACTCCCGCTTCTTGTATCAAAACATGCTACGAATTGTGCTATCATTTTGTCGTCTCGTGCAGTTATGTGTACGTACATAAAACAGCTTGGCAAATTTACATTAAGTTGGCCAAATTATCTTGTAATTTCGAACATCTCCTAAACCCATAATGTCGACGAAACGGCCTGGGACCGACAAAAGCACCTGCGGATGGGCCCAAACGGCGGAAGATGCTACCTATCTCAGATAAAGTTAAACTTCTGGACATGCTAAGGGAAGGTAAAAGCTATGCAGCCGTTGCTCGCCATTACGGAATCAATGAATCTTCCGTTCGTTACATAAAGAAGGAGGAAAAAAAAACATAAGGACGACAGCAGCAGTCAATGAGGAGGAAGGACTAACGCTTGGTCGCTTAGCAACCATGGTGCGAATGGCCACTGAACTTAAGCGAGTAGCTGAGGAATGGGACCCTTTGATGAGCCGTTCATTACAGTTCTCCAACGTAATCGATGGTGGCATGTCGGTGTACAAGGATCTTTTTGCAAAGAAGAAAAAAAGAGCGACAACAGCTGCCTATCACTATGTTCTTCTCCCGAACAAACACACCTGCACCGCGGGCTTCAGAAGAAGAGAACACTGCAGAGCGCAGTCAGGATGCAGCGGCCCCAGTTGAAGAGCAGTGAAACGGCCCTACACGTGAGTCACTGTATTTGTATACATGTAATAGTTGCTAATTGTAAAAAAAAAAAGTTTTCTATTTCGCGGATTTCACTTATCGCGGGTCATTTTCGGAACGTAACCCCCGCGATAAACGAGGGATTACTGTATATACAGCACAACAACTATTGAAGTTACAGTGCATTCGGAAAGTATTCAGAACCCTTCTCTTTTTCCACATTTTGTTACGTTACAGCCTTATTCTAAAATGTATTAAATAAATAAAATCCTCATCAATCTACCCACAATACCCCATATTGACGAAGCCAAAACAGGTTTTTCAAAATATTTGCACATTTCTAAAAAATTAAAAAAGGTAATACCTTATTTACATAAGTATTCAGACCCTTTGCTATGAGACTCAAAATTGAGCTCAGGTGCATCCTGTTTCCATTGATCAAAAACCAAGCCATGAGGTCGAAGGAATTGTCCGTAGAGCTCCGAGACAGGATTGTATCGAGGCACAGATCTGGGGAAGGGTACCAAAAAATGTCTGCAGCATTGAAGGTCCCCAAGAACACAGTGGCATCCATCATTCTTAAATGGAAGAAGTTTGGAACCACCAAGACTCTTCCTAGAGCTGGCCACCCGAAAAAAACTGAGCAATCGAGGGAGAAGGGCCTTGGTCAGGGAGGTGACCAAGAACCCGATGGTCACTCTGACAGAGCTCCAGAGTTCGTCTGTGGAGATGGGAGAACCTTCCAGAAAGACAACCATCTATGCAGCACTCTACCAATCAGGCCTTTATGGTAGAGCGGCCAGACGGAAGCCACTCCTCAGTAAAAAGCACATGACAGCCCGCTTGGAGTTTGCAAAAAGGCACCTAAAGGACTCTCAGACCATGAGAAACAAGATTCTCTGGTCTGATGAAACCAAGATTGAACTATTTGGCCTGAATGCCAAGCGTCACATCTGGAGGAAACATGGCACCATCCCTACGGTGAAGCATGGTGGTGGCAGCATCATACTGTGGGGATGTTTTCAGCAGCAGGGACTGGGAGACTAGTCAGGATCGAAGGAAAGATGAACGGAGCAAAGTACAGAGAGAGCCTTGATGAAAACCTGCTCCAGAGCGCTCAGGACCTCAGACTGGGGCGAAGGTTCACCTTCCAACAGGACCACGACCCTAAGCACACAGCCAAAACAACGCAGGAGTGGCTTCGGGACAAGTCTCTGAACGTCCTTGAGTGGCGCAGCCAGAGCCCGGACTTGAACCCGATCTAACATCTTGAAAAAAAGGTGTGCAGCGACATTCCCCATCCAACCTGACAGAGCTTGAGAGGATCTGCAGAGAAGAATGGGAGAAACTCCCCAAATACAGGTGTGCCAAGCTTGTAGCGTCATACTCAAGAAGATCATTTAATCAATTTTAGAATAAGGCTGTAACGTAACAAAATGTGGAAAAAGTCAAGGGGTCTGAATACTTTCCGAATGCACTGTATATAATGTATTTCAGTCCTGTAGCACAGCAACTATTTCATTTATATAATGTATTACAGTCCTGTAGCACAGCAACTATTTCATTTATATAATGTATTTCAGTCCTGTAGCACGGAAAACTTTTTCATTATAATGTTTTCAGCCCTGTGCACAGCAACTATTTCATTTATTAGGTTTTTCAGCCCTGTAGCACAGCAACTATTTCATTTATATAGTGTATTACAGTCCTGTAGCACGGCAACTATTTCATTTATATAATGTATTTCAGTCCTGTAGCACAGCAACTATTTCATTTATATAATGTATTTCAGTCCTGTAGCACGGCAACTATTTCATTTATATAATGTATTTCAGTCCTGTAGCACGGCAACTATTTCATTAATAAATGTATTTCAGTCCTGTAGCCCCGCAATATTTCATTATAATGATTCAGTCCTTTTAGACAGCAACTATTTCATTTAATAAGTTTTTCAGTCCTGTAGCACGGCAACTATTTCTTTTATATAAGTATTTCATTTCTGTAGCACAGCACTATTTCATTTAATAATGTATTCAGTCTGTAGCACAGCAAACTATTTCATTTATAAATGTATTCAGTCCTGTAGCACGCAACTATTTCATTTATATAATGTATTTCAGTCCTGTAGCACAGCAACTATTTCATTTATATAATGTATTTCAGTCCTGTAGCACAGCAACTATTTCATTTATATAATGTATTTCAGTCCTGTAGCACAGCAACTATTTCATTTATATAATGTATTTCAGTCCTGTAGCACAGCAACTATTTCATTTATATAATGTATTTCAGTCCTGTAGCACAGCAACTATTTCATTTATATAATGTATTTCAGTCCTGTAGCACGCACTATTTCATTTATATATGTATTTCAGCCTGTAGCACGGCAACTTATTTCATGTTATATAATGTATTTCAGTCCTGTAGCACGGCAACTATTTCATTTATATAATGTATTACAGTCCTGTAGCACAGCAACTATTCATTTATATAGTGTATTTCAGTCCTGTAGCACAGCAACTATTTCATTTATATAATGTATTTCAGTCCTGTAGCACGGCAACTATTTCATTTATATAATGTATTTCAGTCCTGTAGCACAGCAACTATTTCATTTATATAATGTATTTCAGTCGTGTAGCACGGCAACTATTTCATTTAGATAATGTATTACAGTCCTGTAGCACAGCAACTATTTCATTTATATAGTGTATTTCAGTCCTGTAGCACAGCAACTATTTCATTTATATAGTGTATTTCAGTCCTGTTGCACAGCAACTATTTCATTTATATAGTGTATTTCAGTCCTGTAGCACAGCAACTATTTCATTTATATAGTGTATTTCAGTCCTGTTGCACAGCAACTATTTCATTTATATAATGTATTTCAGTCCTGTAGCACGGCAACTATTTCATTTATATAATGTATTTCAGTCCTGTAGCACAGCAACTATTTCAGTTTCTGACCAGAGAGAGAGAGAGAGAGTAACAGCTGTCTACAGAACCTGAGAACGTTAAACCAACTATAGAACTTAAAAATGTTATTCTGACTAACTTTTGAGCCTGAGACTGGAACATCGGACATGATATGGAAGTTTAGAATGGAACCCAGACAGATAGAACCTGAGAATGGAACCCAGACAGATAGAACCTGAGAATGGAACCCAGACAGATAGAACCTGAGAATGGAACCCAGACAGATAGAACCTGAGAATGGAACCCAGACAGACAGAACCTGAGAATGGAACCCAGACAGATAGAACCTGAGAATGGAACCCAGACAGATAGAACCTGAGAATGGAACCCAGACAGACAGAACCTGAGAATGGAACCCAGACAGATAGAACCTGAGAATGGAACTCAGTTCCTATAATCTGTTAACATTCTACCTGTCTGACACCTGTCTGCAGCCACCCAATCAGAAGGCAGTACCATCATCTCAGTGTTCTGTCAGACTGCTAAACAGGAAGTCAGCTCCATATGGTCGTTGCTATTGTTTCCACTGCATGCTGTCTCTGCACTGTGTTTCCACAGCAACCAGGCCTCTCTCTCCCACTCTCTCTCGCCTCACACACACGCGCTCACACACACCGACTCCCAAACAGCTGTGTCTTCTGAAACAGTTTCAGCCAATCATATTCCAGACGATGAATCGCTTCCTCTAACCTCTTCTACGAACTCTGTAAATCATCAAAACATCTCACATAACCTATTCACCTGCCCTGCTTATTTTTATTTCTCGCTCGCTGTGGTCTGTCTGTATGTATGTCTGTATGTTCTGTCTGTCTGTCTGGGTCTGTCTGGCTGTATGTATGTATGTCGTATGTATGTATGTATGTCGGTATGTATGTATGTTGTCTGTATGTTATGTCTGTATGTCTGTTATGTATATCTCTCTTATATCTATATATATATATCTATATATCTATATATATATATATCTCTATATATATATATTATCATTCTATATATCTCTCTCATCTCTCTCTATATCTCTCTCTCTATCTCTCTATATCTCTATCTCTCTCTCTCCTCTCTCTTCTCTCTATCTCTCTATATATATCCTCTATCTCTCTCTCTCCACACCTGCTCTTTGTCTGTCTGTCTGTCTGTCTGTCTGTCTGTCTGTCTCTCGCTCGCTCTCTAGTCCTGTTCTCAAATCAAATCCAATTTTATTTGCCACATGCACCGAATACAACAGGTACAGTGAAATGCTTACTAACAAGCCCTTAACCAACAATGCAGTTTTAAGAAAAATAAGTATTAAGTAAAACATAGACAAGTAAGAAATCAAAATAACAAATAATTAAAGAGCAGCAGTAAAATAAAATAACAGTAGGGAGGCTATATACAGGGGGTACCGGTACAGAGTCGGTCTCTCTGTCTGTCTCTTTCTCGCTCTCTCTTAATTAATTTCAATTCAATTTAAGGGCTTTATTGGCATGGGAAACGTGTGTTAACATTGCCAAAGCAAGTGAAATAGATAATAAACAAAAGTGAAATAAACAATAAATATTAACAGTAAACATTACACTCAGAAGTTTCAAAAGAATAAAGACATTTCAAATGTCATATTATGTATATATACAGTGTTGTAACAATGTGCAAATAGTTAAAGTACAAATGGGAAAATAAATAAACATAAATATGGGTTGTATTTACAATGGTGTTTGTTCTTCACTGGTTGCCCTTTTCTTGTGGCAACAGGTCACAAATCTTGCAGCTGTGATGGCACACTGTGGTTTTTCACCCAGTAGATATGGGAGTTTATCAAAATTGGATTTGTTTTAGAATTCATTGTGGGTCTATGTCGTCTGAGGGAAATATGTGTCTCTAATATGGTCATACATTTGGCAGGAAGTTATCTCTCTCTGTCTGCCTGTCTGCCTGTCTGCCTGTCTGCCTGTCTGCCTGTCTGTCTGTCTGTCTGTCTGTCTGTCTGTCTGTCTGTCTGTCTGTCTGTCTGTCTGTCTGTCTGTCTGTCTGTCTGTCTGTCTGTCTGTCTGTCTGTCTGTCTGTCTGTCTGTCTGTCTGTCTCTCTCTTCCCGTCTCTGTCTCTCTCTCCATTTCTCAATAGGTAAAACCAATAGAAAAAACTATAAACTCATATCAGAATGCACAGAAACAAACAAGTGCATGCACACACACACACACACACATGCAAACACACGCACACACACACACACACACACACACACACACACACACCACACACACACACACACACAACACACACACACACACACACACACACACACCACACACACACAACACACACGGTGTATGTATTTGAGCTGTGCATGTATCATTAGTGTAGCCAAGAATCTGTTGATGGGTGGGTCAGCAGAAATTTGGATGGGCTGAAATTGAAGCACTCAAATCATCATTAAATTATCATTAAAAGCATACCCTACTACCCTACTACCCTACTGTAGACCTACTACCCTACTACCCTACTGTAGTTCTACTACCCTACTGTAGTTCTACTACCCTACTACCCTACTGTAGATCTACTACCCTACTACCCTACTGTAGTTCTACTCCCTACTACCCTGAGTTCTACTACCCTACTACCCTCTGTAGTCTACTACCCCTACTACCCTACTGTAGTTCTACTACCCTACTACCCTACTGTAGTTCTACTACCCTACTACCCTACTTGTAGTTCTACTACCTACTACCTACGGATTTTCTCTACCCTACTGTAGTTTCTACCTACTATCTACTACCCTACTGTAGTTCTACTACCCTACTACCCTACTGTAGTTCTATACCTACTACCCTACTGTAGTTCTACTACCCTATACCCTACTGTAGTTCTACTACCCCTACTGTAGTTCTACTACCCTACTACCCTACTGTAGTTCTACTACCCTACTACCCTACTGTAGTTCTACTACCCTACTGTAGTTCTACTACCCTACTACCCTACTGTAGTTCTACTACCCTACTACCCTACTGTAGTTCTACTACCCTACGTATCTATACCCCTACCCTACTGTAGTTCTACTACCCTACTACCCTACTGTGTCTAACTACACCTACTACCCTACTGTAGTTCTACTACCCTACTAACCCTACTACCCTACTGTAGTTTTCCTACTACCCTACTACCTAGTAGTTCTACTACCTACTTAGTTTACCCTACTGTAGACCTATTACCCTACTGTAGTTCTACTACCCTACTGTAGTTCTACTACCCTACTGTAGTTCTACTACCCTACTACCCTACTGTAGTTCTACTACCCTACTACCCTACTGTAGACCTACTACCCTACTACCCTACTGTAGTTCTACTACCCTACTGTAGTTCTACTACCCTACTACCCTACTGTAGTTCTACTACCCTACTACCCTACTGTAGTTCTACTACCCTACTACCCTACTGTAGTTCTACTACCCTACTGTAGTTCTACTACCCTACTGTAGTTCTACTACCCTACTGTAGTTCTACTACCCTACTGTAGTTCTACTACCCTACTGTAGACCTATTACCCTACTACCCTACTACCCTACTGTAGTTCTACTACCCTACTGTAGTTCTACTACCCTACTGTAGTTCTACTACCCTACTGTAGTTCTACTACCCTACTACCCTACTGTAGTTCTACTACCCTACTACCCTACTGTAGTTCTACTACCCTACTACCCTACTGTAGTTCTACTACCCTACTGTAGTTCTACTACCCTACTACCCTTTTCGCGTTATTTAAACCCAATTAATTCCCAAAGATGTTAGTTGTGTCTTACAGTGCATTCGGAAGATATTCATCCCCATTGACTTTTTCCACATTTTCTTACCTTACAGCCTTATTCTAAAGTGGATTACATTTTTTCCCCTCATCAAACTATAGACAATACCCCATAATGAGAAAGCAAAAACAGGTTTTAAAATTTTTCCAAATGTAAAAAAAAAGTATTCAGACCCTTTGCTCAGTCCTTTGTTGAAGCACCTTTGGCAGCGATTACAGCCTCGAGTCTTCTTGGGTATGACGCTACAAGCTTGGCACACCTGTATTTGTATTTGCAGTTAAACAGCCCTCTAACCAATTGTACTATTATGTGTGTTTTTTCGCGTTATTTGTAATTTATTCTGTACATAATGTTTCTGCCATCGTCTCTTATGACCAAAAAGAGCTTCTGGATATCAGGACAGCGATTACTCACCATGTATTGGACGAATACTTTTTCTTCAACGAGTCGGAAGCGAAGGATATTCTACAGACACCCGACAAGGCCCAAATCCCTGTCATTCGCATGAGAAAGAGATTGAGATATCGTGGACGTAGGTCGGGGTGCCTTGTAAGGATCCGACGGCGAGCGAGTAAACTGCCTCTTCCATCAATCCTATTAGCCAATGTTCAATCATTTGAAAATAAATTGGACGACCTAAGATTACGGTTATCCTACCAACGGGACATTAAAAACTGTAATAACTTATGTTTCACCGAGTCTTGGCTGAACGTGGATAACATACAGCTGATGGGATATACGCTACATCGCTAAGACTTTTAAGAGCTCAACATTCACAAGGCAGGGACAGACGGATTACCAGGACGTGTACTCCGAACATGCACTGACCAACTGGCAAGTGTCTTCACATGTCCCTGACTGAGTCTGTAATACCAACATGTTTCAAGCAGACCACCATAGTCCCTGTGCCCAAGAACACTAAGGTAACCTGCCTAAATGACTACAGACCCGTAGCACTCACGTCTATATTCAAGTGCTTTGAAAGGCTGCTCATGGCTCACATACACCATTATCCCAGAAACCCTAGACCCACTCCAATTTGCATACCGCCCCAACACATCCACAGATGATGCAATCTCTATTGCACTCCACACTGCCCTTTCCCACCTGGACAAGAGGAACACCTACGTGAGAATGCTATTCATTGACTACAGCTCAGCGTTCAACACCATAGTGCCCTCAAATCTCATCACTAAGCTAAGGACCCTGGGACTAAACACCTCCCTCTGCAACTGGATCCTGGACTTCCTGACGGGCTGCCCCCAGGTGGTAAGGGTAGGTAGCAACACATCACGCTGATCCTCAACACAGGGGCCCCTCAGGGGTGCGTGCTCAGTCCCCTCCTGTACTCCTTTTTCACCCATGACTGCATGGCCAGGCATGACTCCAACACCATCATTAAGTTTGCCGACGACACAACAGCGGTAGGCCTGATCACCGACAACGATGAGACAGCCTATAGGGAGGAGGTCAGAGACCTGGCCGTGTGGTGCCAGGATAACAACCTCTCCCTCAACGTGATCAAGATAAAGGAGATGATTGTGGACTACAGGAAAAAAAAAAGAGGACCGAGCCCCCATTCTCATCGTCGGGGCTGTAGTGGAACAGGTTGAGAGCTTCAAGTTCCTTGGTGTCCACATCACCAACGAACTATCATGGTCCAAACACACCAAGACAGTTGTGAAGAGGGCACGACAAAGCCTATCCCCCCCCCCCCCCCCCCAAGGAGACTGAAAAGATTTGGCATGGGTCCTCAGAACCTCATAAAGTTCTTCAGCTGCACCATCGAGAGCATCCTGACTGGTTGCATCACTGCCTGGTAGTGCGTACGGCCCAGTACATCACTGGGGCCAAGCTTCCTGCCATCCAGGACCTCTATACCAGGCGGTGTCAGAGGAAGGCCCCTGAAAATGTTCAAAGACTCCAGCCACCCTAGTCATAGAAGGTTCTCTCTGCTACCGCACAGCAAGCGGTACCGGAGCGCCAAGTCTAGGTCCAAAAGACTTCTTAACAGCTTCTACTCCAAAGCCATAAGACTCCTGAACATTTAATAATACCCCCTCTTTACGCTGCTGCTACTCTGTTTATTATAATAATAAGCCATTTAGCAGACGCGTTTATCCAAAGCGACTTACAGTCATGTGTGCATACATTTTTACGTATGGGTGGTCCCGGGGATCGAACCCACTACCCTGGTGTTACAAGCGCCATGCTCTACCAATTGAGCTACAGAGGACCACATTATCTAATCATAGTCACTTTAACTCTACCCACATGTACATATTACCTCAACTACCTCAACTAGCCGGTGCCCCCGCACATTGACTCTGTACCGGTACCCCCTGTATAGCCTCCCTACTGTTATTTTATTTTACTGCTGCTCTTTAATCTATTTTTTACTTACAACTTGTTTTATTTTCTTAAAACTGCATTGTTGGTTAAGGGCTTGTAAGTAAGCATTTCACTGTAAGGGCTACACCTGTTGTATTCGGCGCATGTGGCAAATAAAATTTGATTGGATTTGATTTGGCATTCAGGCTTGGTTTCATCAGACCAGAGAATCTTGTTTCTCATGATCAGAGAGTCCTTTAGGTGCCTTTTGGCAAACTCCAAGTGGGCTGTCATGTGCTTTTTACTGAGGAGTGGCTTCCGTCTGGCCAATCTACCATAAAGGCCTGAATTTAATTCTGCCAAAAAGTTATATTTGAAACAGAGCTCAAGGGGTCATTTTTGAGAGTTGTTAAGGATATATGATTTAGAAACTGCAGAATCTGTTCTTTCTGATACTACTGTTATGGTATGGGCAGGCATTAGCTACGGACAACGAACACAATTGCATTTTATTGATGGCAATTTGAATGCACAGAGATACCGTGAAGAGATCCTGAGGCCCATTGTCGTGCCATTCATCCGCCGCCATCACCTCATGTTTCAGCATTATAATGCACAGTCAAACAGCCTGCCTGCCCGCCTGCTCCGATACCTCCGCATGGTCCTAAGCACAGTCAAACAGCCGGCCTGCCCGCCTGCTCCGATACGCCCGCCTGCTCCGATACGCCCGCCTGCTCCGATACGCCCGCCTGCTCCGATACGCCCGCCTGCTCCGATACGCCCGCTTGCTCCGATACGTCCGCCTGCTCCGATACGCCCGCCTGCTCCGATACGCCCGCCTGGTCCGATACGCCCGCCTGCTCCGATACGTCCGCCTGCTCCGATACGCCCGCCTGCTCCGATACGCCCGCCTGGTCCGATACGACCGCATGGTCCGATACGCCCGCCTGCTCCGATACGCCCGCCTGCTCCGATACGTCCGCATGGTCCTAAGCACCAGAGTCATTTTTTTTTCAAAATCTAAAATAGACCAATCTGATTGGGTAGGCCTGGCTCCAAAGTCATGTGTTCCCAGTCCCACCCAGACCCACCCAGACCAACCCATGCCCAACCGTGCCAACCCAGACCAACCCATGCCTGGTATGTATAGTACAACAGCAGGTGCTAATATTGCAGTAATGATGTAATGTTCATTATCTGCTAATATTGCAGTAATTATTTATTTATTTTTTATTTTTAGTCATTTAGCAGACGCTCTTATCCAGAGCGACTTACAGGAGCAATTAGGGTTAAGTGCCTTGCTCAAGGGCACATCGACAGATTTTTCACCTAGTCGGCTCTGGGATTAGAACCAGCGACCTTTCGGTTACTGGCACAACGCTCTTAACCACTAAGCTACCTGCCGCCCTATGATGTAATGATGTAATGTTATTTTTTTGAGATGTTGCATCGTCACCTCCACCTCACTAACGCATTGGTCTCTGGGACCCACATACACACACACACGCACACACACGCACACACACACACACGCACATTTACATTTACATTTTACATTTTAGTCATTTAGCAGACGCTCTTAACCAGAGCGACTTACAGGAGCAATTAGGGTTAAGTGCCTTGCTCAAGGGCACATTAACGTCATTAGCAGACGCTCTTAGCCAGAGCGACTCACAAATTGGTGCGTTCACCCTATAGCCAGTGGGATAACCACTTTACAATTTGGGGGGGGGGGGGGGGGTTAGAAGGAATACTTTATCCTATCCCAGGTATTCCTTATAGAGGTGGGGTTTCAAATGTCTCCGGAAGGTGGTGAGTGACTCCGCTGTCCTGGCAGCACACACACACACACACACACACACACACACACACATACACACACACACACACACACACACGCACACACACACACACACACACGCACACGCACACGCACACGCACACACACACACACACGCACACACACATACACACACACACCACACACACACGCACACACACACCACACACGCACACACACCGCACACACACACACACGCACACACACACACGCACCACACACACGCACACACAACACACACACCAACACACGCACACACACACGCACACACAACATACACATACACACACACACACACACGCACACCACACACACACAACATACACACACCACACACACACAACACCACAAAACACACATACACACACACACACACGCACACACACACAGGTACAGACTGCTGTGGTCCGACCCTATACCAGGTACAGACTGCTGTGGTCCGACCCTATACCAGGTACAGACTGCTGGTTGTGTGGACTGCAGGAATTGGTCACAAACAAGAATGAAAGAAGCAAACAGGAGGAAGCGAGAGAGAGAGAGAGAGAGGAGAAGAGAGAAATAGAGAGAGAGAGAGAGAAACGAGGAGAGAGCTAGAGAGAGAGATAGCGAGAGAGAGAGAGTAAAGAAACCAGATCGACCTTCTCTCTCTCTCTCTCTCTCTCTAATCTCTCTTCTCTCTGTCTCTCTCTATCTCTCTCTCTTCTCTATCTCTCTCCTCTCTCTCTCTCTTCTCCCTCTCCCCTCTCTCTCCCTCTCTCTCCCTCTCCGTCTCAATTTAAATTAATGTATGCGCTAGCAGACACACACACACTAGCAGACAGTCTATGAAGCGTCATTTAATTTCTGGGTTTGGTCATGCAGTATAACATCAGCTGTCAGCACAGAGGAGAAAATCACCATGTCTGCATCTCAAACGGCAAACTATTCCCTTTGTAGTGCACAGTTTTTTGACCAGGGCCCATATGAATCTATTCAAAAGTAGTGCACTACATAGGGAATAGGGGTGGCGTTTGGACAGCAGTCCATCACTAGGCCTGAACACTAATATAAGAGGACACACACCCACACTAGCCTGAACACATTTTAGTCATTTCATCAGCTCTCATCCAGAGCGACTTACAGGAGCAATTAGGGTTAACAGCCTTGCTTAAGGGCACATCGGCAGATTTTTCACCTAGTCGGCTCGGGGATTAGAACCAGCGGCCTTTCGGTTACTGGCACAACGCTCTTACCCGCTGCCTGCCGCCTTAACACTAATGTAAACACAACCCCACCTCTATCATGGGAGAGGACACACACACACACAGACACACACACACACACACACACACACACACACACAGACACACACACACACACACACACACACACACACACACACACACACAGACACACAGACACACACACACACACACAGACACACACACACACACACACTCACACACACACACACAGACACACACACAGACACAGACACAGACACAGACACAGACACACACACACACACAGACACAGACACACACACAGACACACAGACACACACACACACACACACTCACACACACACACACACACACAGACACACACACAGACACAGACACAGACACACACACACACACACACACACAGACACACACACACACACACTCACACACACACACACACACACACACACACACACACACACACACACACAGACACACACACAGACACAGACACAGACACTCACACTCACACTCACACTCACAATCACACACACACACACAGACACAGACACAGACACAGACACAGACACAGACACAGACACAGACACAGACACACACACACACACACAGGCCAACACACAAACACACATTCATAAACAAACACATTTCAAGTGGCAATATTTAACTTTTTGTGCGGACCGACCAAATTCACATAGAAATGTGAGTTATAGATCTGTCATTCTCATTGAAATCAAGTCTAAGAAGCGGTAGATCTGTTCTATGTGTGCTATTTCTATGCTTCTCGTTCTTAAGTTTTGCTTTTGGACACCCGCTTCAAACAACTGAAACAACAATATTTTTTGGTAGAAAATATATTTCACAGTGGTTAAGATGGTACAATGATTCTCTACACTACACTACATTATTTAGTCACATAAACTGAAATTTGGCGAACTATTAGAGTTTTAGCAACCAGGAAATGGCGGAGCGATTCCTGCGTAGTGCACCTTTAATTCTCACTCATCCACACTAGGCTCTTGGCCCCAGACCTTTGTCCACTGAGGAGAACACGTGAAGGTTCAGTTCGACAGAAAGCATCCTGTCCACTGAGGAGAACAGGTGAAGGTTCAGTTCGACAGAAAGCATCTTGTCCACTGAGGAGAACACGTGAAGGCTCAGTTCGACAGAAAGCATCCTGTCCACTGAGGAGAACAGGTGAAGGTTCAGTTCGACAGAAAGCATCCTGTCCACTGAGGAGAACACGTGAAGGTTCAGTTCGACAGAAAGCATCCTGTCCACTGAGGAGAACACGTGAAGGTTCAGTTCGACAGAAAGCATCCTGTCCACTGAGGAGAACACGTGAAGGTTCAGTTCGACAGAAAGCATCCTGTCCACTGAGGAGAACACGTGAAGGTCCAGTTCGACAGAAAGCATCCTGCATTAACTTTCCATCTGGACTAAACAAGGGTCCCTGTTTGAAGCATTTACTGACAACAACATGTATTATAGTTACATAAACAAAACAGAGGGTGTGTGTGTGTGTGTATGTGTATGTATATATATATATATATATATATATATATATATATATATATACAGTGAGGGAAAAAAGTATTTGATCCCCTGCTGATTTTGTACGTTTGCCCACTGACAAATAAATGATCAATCTATAATTTTAATAGTAGGTTTATTTGAACAGTGAGAGACAGAATAACAACAAAAAAATCCAGAAAAACGCATGTCAAAAATGTTATAAATTAATTTGCATTTTAATGAGGGAAATAAGTATTTGACCCCTCTGCAAAACATGACTTAGTACTTGGTGGCAAATCCCTTGTTGGCAATCACAGAGGTCAGACGTTTCTTGTAGTTGGCCACCAGGTTTGCACACATCTCAGGAGGGATTTTGTCCCACTCCTCTTTGCAGATCTTCTCCAAGTCATTAAGGTTTCGAGGCTGACGTTTGGCAACTCGAACCTTCAGCTCCCTCCACAGATTTTCTATGGGATTAAGGTCTGGAGACTGGCTAGGCCACTCCAGGACCTTAATGTGCTCTTCTTGAGCCACTCCTTTGTTGCCTTGGCCGTGTGTTTTGGGTCATTGTCATGCTGGAATACCCATCCACGACCCATTTTCAATGCCCTGGCTGAGGGAAGGAGGTTCTCACCCAAGATTTGACGGTACATGGCCCCGTCCATTGTCCCTTTGATGCGGTGAAGTTGTCCTGTCCCCTTAGCAGAAAAACACCCCAAAAGCATAATGTTTCCACCTCCATGTTTGATGGTGGGGATGGTGTTCTTGGGGTCATAGGCAGCATTCCTTCTCCTCCAAACACGGCGTGTTGAGTTGATGCCAAAGAGCTCAATTTTGGTCTCATCTGACCACAACACTTTCACCAAGTTCTCCTCTGAATCATTCAGATGTTCATTGGCAAACTTCAGACGGGCATGTATATGTGCTTTCTTGAGCAGGGGGACCTTGCGGGCGCTGCAGGATTTCAGTCCTTCACGGCGTAGTGTGTTACCAATTGTTTTCTTGGTGACTATGGTCCCAGCTGCCTTGAGATCATTGACAAGATCCTCCTGTGTAGTTCTGGGCTGATTCCTCACCGTTCTCATGTTCATTGCAACTCCACGAGGTGAGATCTTGCATGGAGCCCCAGGCCGAGGGAGATTGACAGTTATTTTGTGTTTTTTCCATTTGCGAATAATTGCACCAACTTTTGTCACCTTCTCACCAAGCTGCTTGGTGATGGTCTTGTAGCCCATTCCAGCCTTGTGTAGGTCTACAATCTTGTCCCTGACATCCTTGGAGAGCTCTCTGGTCTTGGCCATGGTGGAGAGTTTGGAATCTGATTGATTGACTGCTTCTGTGGACAGGTGTCTTTTACACAGGTAACAAGCTGAGATTAGGAGCACTCCCTTTAAGAGTGTGCTCCTAATCTCAGCTTGTTACCTGTATAAAAGACACCTGGGAGCCAGAAATCTTTCCGATTGAGAGGGGGTCAAATACTTATTTCCCTCATTAAAATTCAAATCAATTTATAAAATTTTTTGACATGTGTTTTTCTGGATATTTTTGTTGTTATTCTGTCTCTCACTGTTCAAATAAACCTACCATTAAAATGATAGACTGATCATGTCTTTGTCAGTGGGCAAACGTACAAAATCAGCAGGGGATCAAATACTTTTTTCCCTCACTGTATATATATATATATATGTGTGTGTATGTTTATGTGTGTATATTAATGTGTGTGTGCATGTGTGTGTGTGTATGTGTGTGTGTATATATATATGTGTGTGTATGTATGTGTGTGTGTATGTTTGTGTGTGTATATTAATGTGTGTGTGTATATATATGTGTGTGTATTTTGTGTGTGTGTGTTTGTGTGTGTGTGTTTGTGTGTGTATGTTTGTGTGTGTGTGTATGTGTTTTCCCGTCTTACCAGAGCCTGCGGGGGACTTGCTGCGTCTAGAAAGGCCCACGGAGCGAGGAGAACCGCGGCTGGTCAGAGGGACCGCCGACTTCATCACACGGCACTCTGGAACAGCAGGAAGAAGACACTGTATTAGTTACCCTTCAGTGCCTTGATCAAGGGCACAACGGCAACAGATGGCACCTGAGATTCTGCTACCCTCCTGCTGGCTCACATTGTTATTTCCTTAAATGTGATTCCACCAACCGACCTGGGATTCGAACCAGCCACTCTCAGGTCTCTGGTCTGCCTCTCTAATCTCTCCCTTCATGCCATCCAGTCTACAATGCACTGAAAACATTGATTTAATTAACCATTATGTCTGATTAACCAAGCTTCATTATTTTTGTCTGATTAACCAAGCTTCATTTTTGTCTGATTAACCAAGCTTTATTATGTCTGATTAACCAAGCTTCATTATTTTGTCTGATTAACCAAGCTTCATTATTTTGTCTGATTAACCAAGCTTCATTTTGTCAGATTAACCAAGCTTCATTTTGTCAGATTAACCAAGCTTCATTATTTTGTCTGATTAACCAAGCTTCATTATGTCTGATTAACCAAGCTTCATTATTTTGTCAGATTAAAAAAGCTTCATTATTTTGTCTGATTAACCAAGCTTCATTTTGTCTGATTAACCAAGCTTCATTTTGTCTGATTAACCAAGCTTCATTATGTCTGATTAACTAAGCTTCATTATGTCTGATTAACCAAGCTTCATTGTGTCTAATTAACCAAGCTTCATTATGTCTGATTAACCAAGCTTCATTTTTGTCTGATTAACCAAGCTTAATAATTTTGTCTGATTAGCCAAGCTTAATAATTTTGTCTGATTAGCCAAGCTTCATTATGTCTGATTAACCAAGCTTCATTATGTCTGATTAACCAAGCTTAATTTTGTCTGATTAACTAAGCTTCATTATGTCTGATTAACCAAGCTTCATTATGTCTGATTAACCAAGCTTCATTATGTCTGATTAACCAAGCTTCATTATGTCTGATTAACCAAGCTTCATTTTGTCTGATTAACTAAGCTTCATTATGTCTGATTAACCAAGCTTCATTATTTTGTCAGATTAACCAAGCTTCATTATTTTGTCTGATTAACCAAGCTTCATTTTGTCTGATTAACCAAGCTTAATTTTATCTGATTAACCAAGCTTCATTATGTCTGATTAACCAAGCTTCATTTTGTCTGATTAACTAAGCTTCATTTTTGTCTGATTAACCAAGCTTAATAATTTTGTCTGATTAACCAAGCTTAATAATTTTGTCTGATTAACCAAGCTTCATTATGTCCGATTAACCAAGCTTAATAATTTTGTCTGATTAACCAAGCTTAATAATTTTGTCTGATTAACCAAGCTTCATTATGTCTGATTAACCAAGCTTCATTATGTCTGATTAACCAAGCTTCATTATGTCTGATTAACCAAGCTTCATTTTGTCTGATTAACTAAGCTTCATTTTTGTCTGATTAACCAAGCTTAATAATTTTGTCTGATTAACCAAGCTTAATAATTATGTCTGATTAACCAAGCTTCATTTTGTCTGATTAACTAAGCTTCATTATGTCTGATTAACCAAGCTTCATTATGTCTGATTAACCAAGCTTCATTATTTTGTCAGATTAACCAAGCTTCATTATTTTGTCTGATTAACCAAGCTTCATTTTGTCTGATTAACCAAGCTTCATTTTATCTGATTAACCAAGCTTCATTATGTCTGATTAACCAAGCTTCATCATGTCTGATTAACCAAGCTTCATTGTGTCTAATTAACCAAGCTTCATTATGTCTGATTAACCAAGCTTCATTTTTGTCTGATTAACCAAGCTTAATAATTTTGTCTGATTAACCAAGCTTAATAATTTTGTCTGATTAGCCAAGCTTCATTATGTCTGATTAGCCAAGCTTCATTATGTCTGATTAACCAAGCTTCATTACTTTGTCTGATTAACCAAGCTTCATTTTGTCTGATTAACCAAGCTTCATTATGTCTGATTAACCAAGCTTCATTATGTCTGATTAACCAAGCTTCATTATGTCTGATTAACGAAGCTTAATTATGTCTGATTAACTAAGCTTCATTATGTCTGATTAACCAAGCTTCATTATGTCTGATTACCATTGTCATCTATGAGCCTCTTCACACTTAATACACTTTTCGTAAAAATACTGTTGGCTACACAAATTGCTGAGGACAATAGTAGACGATATTGCCACTCCTATTTGCCATATCTTCAATTTAATAGTAAAGCCCCCTTTACTGGCTCAAATAGCCGACCAATCAGCCTGTTACCAACCCTTAGTAAATTTTTGGAAAAAATGGTTTTGACCAGATACAATGCTATTTTACAGTAAACAAATTGACAACAGATTTTCAACATGCTTATAGGGAAGGACATTCAACAAGCACAGCACTTACTTAAATGACTGATGATTGGCTGAGAGAAATTGATGATAAAAAGATTGTGGGAGCTGTTTTGTTAGACTTCAGTGCGGCTTTTGACATTATTAATCATTGTCTGCTGCTGGAAAAACGTATGTGTTATGGCTTTACACCCCCTGCTATATTGTGGATAAAGAGTTACCTGTTTAACAGAACACAGAGGGTGTTCTTTAATTGGAAGCCTCTCCAACATTATCCAGGTAGAGTAAAGCCAGTGTGTCTATGTATGCGGATGACTCAACACTATACACGTCAGCTACTACAGCGACTGAAATAACTGCAACACTTAACAAAGAGCTGCAGTTAGTTTCAGAATGGGTGGCAAGGAATAAGTTAGTCCTAAATATTTCAAAAACTAAAAGCATTGTATTTGGGACAAATTATTCACTAAACCCTGAACCTCAACTAAATCTTGTAATGAATATTGTGGAAATTGAGCAAGTTGAGGAGACTAAACTGCTTGGAGTAACCCTGGATTGTAAACTGTCATGGTCAAAACATATTGATACAACAGTAGCTAGGATGGGGAGAAGTCTGTCTATAATAAAGCACTGCTCTGCATTCTTAACAGCACTATCAACAAGGCAGGTCCTACAGGCCCTAGTTTTGTCGCACCTGGACTACTGTTCAGTCGTGTGGTCAGGTGCCACAAAGAGGGACTTAGGAAAATTGCAGTTGGCTCAGAACAGGGCAGCACGGCTGGCCCTTGGATGTACACAGAGAGCTAACATTAATGACATGCATGTCGATCTCTCATGGCTCAAAGTGGAGGAGAGATTGACTTCATCACTACTTGTTTTTGAAAGAAGTGTTGACATGCTGAATGTCTGTTTAAACTACTATCACACAGCTCGGACAACCATGCATACCCCACAAGACATGCCACCAGAGGTCTCTTCACAGTCCCCAAGTCCATAACAGACTATGGGAGGCGCACAGTACTACATAGAGCCATGACTACATGGAACTCTATTCCACATCAGGTAACTGATGCGTAATACACCTTAATGAACAACGGGGACACACACAAAGGTACAGACACATGCAAACGCACACAAACACTAGCACTCAACACAAACAGTACCAGTCAAAAGTTTGGACGCACCTACTCATTCAAGGGTGTTTCTTTATTTTTACTATTTTCTACATTGTAGAATAATAGTGAAGACACCAAAACTATGAAATAACACATATGGAATCATGTAGTAACCAAAAAAAGTGTTAAACAAATCAAAAAATATTTTATATTTGAGATTATTCAAATAGCTACCCTTTGCCTTGATGACAGATTTACACACTCTTGGCATTCTCTCAACCAGCTTCACCTGGAATGCTTTTCCAACAGTCTTGAAGGAGTTCCCACATACTGTATGCTGAGCACTTGTTGGCTGCTTTTCCTTCAGTCTGCGGTTCAATCATAGTGCTTGATGGTTTTTGCGACTGCACTTGAAGAAACTTTCAAAGTTCTTGACATTTTCTGGATTGACTGACCTTCATGGCTTTAATAAATGATGGACTGTTGTTTCTCTTTGCTTATACCACTAGACTATACATGTTACTGCCCACCACTAGACTATACATGTTACTGCCCACCACTAGACTATACATGTTACTGCCCACCACTAGACTATACATGTTACTGCCCACCACTAGACTATACATGTTACTGCCCACCACTAGACTATACATGTTACTGCCCACCACTAGACTATACATGTTACTGCCCACCACTAGACTATACATGTTACTGCCCACCACTAGACTATACATGTTACTGCCCACCACTAGACTATACATGTTACTGCCCACCACTAGACTATACATGTTACTGCCCACCACTAGGTTATACATGTTACTGCCCACCACTAGGCTATACATGTTACTGCCCACCACTAGACTATACATGTTACTGCCCCACCACTAGACTATACATGTTACTGCCCACCACTAGACTATACATGTTACTGCCCACCACTAGGCTATACATGTTACTGCCCACCACTAGACTATACATGTTACTGCCCACCACTAGACTATACATGTTACTGCCCACCACTAGACTATACATGTTACTGCCCACCACTAGACTATACATGTTACTGCCCACCACTAGACTATACATGTTACTGCCCACCACTAGACTATACATGTTACTGCCCACCACTAGACTATACATGTTACTGCCCACCACTAGACTATACATGTTACTCAAATGTAAACTTGCCTACTTGCTACGTCTCGACCGAAATTGTTTACTTGGGCCCAGAGTTTTTTCTGATCTTGTAGTAACTAACCTAACCAACTCCGACACTAACTGTGGCGTATGACGTAGTAATAAATCAGCTGTAAAAAAAAAAAAGTTTTATACGGGCTATGATATTGGCTATGATATTGGCTATGATATGGGCTATGATATTGGCTATGATATGGGCTATGATATGGGCTATGATATGGGCTATGATATTGGCTATGATATGGGCTATGATATTGGCTATGATATTGGCTATGGTATTGGCTATGATATTGGCTATGATATTGGCTATGATGGGACCAGATACATGTATACGGGCTATGGTATTGGCTATGATATTGGCTATGATACGGTCTATGATATTGGCTATGATATGGGCTATGATATTGGCTATGATATGGGGTATGATATTGGCTATGATATTGGCTATGATATTGGCTATGATATTGGCTATGATGGGACCAGATACATGTATACGGGCTATGGTATTGGCTATGATATTGGCTATGATACGGGCTATGATATTGGCTATGATATTGGCTATGATATTGGCTATGGTATTGGCTATGATATTGGCTATGATATTGGCTATGATATGGGCTATGATATTGGCTATGATATTGGCTATGATATTGGCTATGATATTGGCTATGATATTGGCTATGATGGGACCAGATACATGTATACGGGCTATGATATTGGCTATGATATTGGCTATGATATGGGCTATGATATTGGCTATGATATTGGCTATGATGGGACCAGATACATGTATACGGGCTATGATATTGGCTATGATATTGGCTATGATATTGGCTATGATATTGGCTATGATATTGGCTATGATGGGACCAGATAAATGTTCTAATCAGGTCATATGACTTTTAAAAAAAACTCCTGGAAAAACTCCTGGCCCTAAGGAGGATGAAAATGTGAAAACCATTAAATAGACAACAACTGCGTTTGGACAATAAAATGAACAGGGCTGAGCACGCTGTATGCAGGGTTGCATTGTATTTTAAAATATTCTCATACAGTATGTCATCACTATTGTGTTGATTGATTAATTCCAGTCAATACTTAATTAAAATTATTAATTAAATAATGATTAAAAGGCCTAGGTAGGCTAGTCACCCAAAGATTGAATATAAACCGAATTTGATCACATTCACATTTTTGCAGAACACAAATAAGGCCAAATAAGCACCTAGTCCTTACTAACAAAAGAAATAGAAGGTCTAACAGAACAGATAAATAGCAATAAAAACTGTACCAATGAGGCTCAGAATAGGTTAGAAGAAAAACAAAAATAAATGGAGGAACTTATTCAAGAAAGATCAAGTGTAATATATTATAAAAAATAAAGCAAACTGGATGGAATACGGGGAAAAATGCAACTAATTCTTTTTTAATCTTCAGCATAGAAATGCTACCAAAAATGATTTACTGAAACTGGTTACAAATGACGGAGTCACCCATGATTCACCAAATTATATTTTGAAAGAGGAAGCAAAGTACTTCAAGCATATGTTTTCGTTTCAGTCTCCTCCATCTCCTCTAACCGAAGTTAATTGTATGGAAAAAAAATTATATTGATAATGTAAAATTAACAGCCATACAGAAAGAGTAATGTGACACTCAAGAAGAAGGTCTGATTTCATTATTACTGAAACAGAATACAAGTGGGAAATATAAAGATCCAGTTCATTTAAAAAAATTAGAGACCCCTTACACTTCAGTGTTGTGATGCAAAAATTCTAGCAAAATGTATAGCGCATAGAATTAAAAAGGTATTGTTGGACATTATTCATTCTAATCAGACGGGATTTTTACATGGATGATACATTGGAGATAATATAAGGCAAGTACTGGAAACAATAGAACACTATGAAAAATCAGGGAAACCAGGCCTGCTATTCATAGCTGACTTTGAAAAGGCTTTTGATAAAGTGCAACTGGAGTTTATATATAAATGCCTGGAGCATTTCCATTTTGGAGAATCTCTTATAAAATGGGTTAATATCATGTATAGTTACCATAGGTGTAAAAGAATAAATAATGTATATTTCTCCAAAAGTTTTAAACTGTCAAGAGGAGTGAAACAAGGTTGTCCACTATCGGCATATCTATTTATTATGGCCATCGAAATGTTAGCTATTAAAATCCGATCCAACAATAATATCAAGGGATTAGAAATCCAGGGCTTAAAAACAAAGGTGTCATTGTACGCTGATGATTCATGTTTTCTTTTAAATCCACAACTTGGATCCCTCCACAGTCTCATAGAGGATCTAGATAATTTTTATAACCTCTCTGGATTACAACCAAATTATGATAAGTGTACTATATTACATATTGGATCACAAAAAATTACAAGTTTTACATTACTGTGTAGTTTACCAATAAAATGGTCTGATGGTGATGTGGATATACTCGGTATATACATCCCGAAAGAAAGAAATGATCTCACTCCAATACATTTTTATAGAAAGTTAGCAAAAATAGATAAGATCTTGCTACCTTGGAAAGGTAAATACCTGTCTATTTGTGGACAAATCACCCTGATTAACTATTTAGTAATATCCCAGTTTACCTATTTGCTTATGGTCTTGCCTACACCTAGCGAACAGTTTTTTTAATTATATGAGAAACAAATATTCCATTTTATTTGGAACGGCAAGCCAGACAAAATTAAATGGGCCTATTTATATAATGAAAATGAATTCAGAGGGCATATATTATTAAATATTAAAGCATTAGACCTCTCACTAAAGGCTTCAGTCATACAAAGTTATACTTAAATCCGAACTAGTTCTCTAGCAAATTAGTAAGATTGTCTCACCCAATGTTCAATAAAGGCCTTTTTCCCTTTATTCAGATTACAACCTCTCACTTTCAGTTATTTGAAAAGGAAATATTCTCCCAGATATCACTATTTTTAAAACAAGCCATAGAAAGTTGGTCGCAATTTCAATTTAATCCACCAGAAAGGACAGAACAAATCATGCAACAAATAGTGTGGTTAAACTCAAATATACTAATTGATAAAAAAACATTATCTTTTGAAAAAAAATTTTTTAAAAGGCATAATCTTCATAAATGATATCTTAGGTAGGACTGGTGGAGTTATGTCGCACATGCAGCTAACAAAAACATATGGAAATGTCTGCTTTACCCAAAACTACAACCAAGTAATTGCAGCATTACTGCAAAAGTGGAAGAGGAAAGTGGAAGGGGGAAAAAGTAAGGAACTTGTCTGTCGGCCCTGCATTAAAGACCATAATTGTTTAAAGAAAATGTTGATAAATAAAAATATATACTAGTTTAATTTAAGGACCAAAAACTGACAGCTGTGCCATATAGATTGCAAAATAGTTGGGAAGAGATTTTTGACGTACCGATTCCATGGCACATGGTTTATGAATTGATATGCAAAACGACGCCGGATTCAAAACTTAGAATGTTTCAATTAAAATTATTATACAAAAATTTTGCAACCAATAGAATGTTATTTATATGGGGGATACAACCTTCCCAGCTCTGCAGATTTTGCTGCGAAGAGACAGAATCATTAGATAATTTGCTTTGGAACTGTCCATATGTAGCTTGATTTTGGCCACAGGTCCAGGAATTACATTTACATTTTAGTCATTTAGCAGACGCTCTTATCCAGAGCGACTTACAGTTAGTGAGTGTATACATTTTCCATACTGGCCCCCCGTGGCTGAAGAATTGCAATATTTACCTGGAGATAACGCTGCAGATAGCATTACTGGGTGATCTGAAAAGTCATAGTCAATCGATCAATAATATAATAATACTTTTAGCAAAAATGTTTATTTTCAATTTAGAATCTGTAGAAACAATGAGAATAGAAAGGTTGTGAAATATCACAGCACAGTTGAACCACATATTGCAAATAGAAATCCAATATGGATGGTGTTAAGAGATAGATGGGAGGGGTTGAATGGAGCTGAAGGTTGGGACTAATAACAACTAATAACAACAAGATAACTAATGTAAAACATACTGTGTCCGTAAAACGTATATAGGTTATAGGTTAAGAACTTTTGTGAAAGAGCACAGTTTGGGGGATATGGCATTTAGAAGCAAACCGGATGGACAGGTGTAAAAACAAACAAAATAGAACTATTGTAAAATTGACTGTGTCCATAAAATGTATATAGTATGTATAAGCTGGAAGTAGAGGCCTAAGCGTTGTTGTTCACTAGTTTACTCAAATTAGGGGAGGGGTGGTAGGATTAGAAAGTAATAAAGGATTTTTATTTTTATTTTTAAAGGATATGTATATACTGTATATGTACTGTATGTACAGTGGTGAGAGCAAGTATTTGATACACTGCCTATTTTGCAGGATTTCCTACTTACAAAGTATGTAAAATCCAGAAAATCACATTGTATGATTTTTAAGTAATTAATTTGCATTTTATTGCATGACATAAGTATTTGATACATCAGAAAAGCAGAACTTAATATTTGGTACAGAAACCTTTGATTGCAATTACAGAGATCATACGTTTCCTGTAGGTCTTGACCAGGTTTGCACACACTGCAGCAGGGATTTTGGCCCACTCCTCCATACAGACCTTCTCCAGATCCTTCAGGTTTCGGGGCTGTCGCTGGGCAATATGGACTTTCAGCTCCCTCCAAAGATTTTCTATTGGGTTCAGGTCTGGAGACTGGCTAGGCCACTCCAGGACCTTGAGATGCTTCTTACGGAGCCACTCCTTAGTTGCCCTGGCTGTGTGTTTCGGGTCGTTGTCATGCTGGAAGACCCAGCCACGACCCATCTTCAATGCTCTTACTGAGGGAAGGAGGTTGTTGGCCAAGATCTCGCGATACATGGCCCCATCCATCCTCCCCTCAATACGGTGCAGTCGTCCTGTCCCCTTTGCAGAAAAGCATCCCCAAAGAATGATGTTCCCACCTCCATGCTTCACGGTTGGGATGGTGTTCTTGGGGTTGTACTCATCCTTCTTCTTCCTCGAAACACGGCGAGTGGAGTTTAGACCAAAAAGCTCTATTTTTGTCTCATCAGACCACATGACCTTCTCCCATTCCTCCTCTGGATCATCCAGATAGTCATTGGCAAACTTCAGATGGGCCTGGACATGCGCTGGCTTGAGCAGGGGGACGTTGCGTGCGCTGCAGGATTTTAATCCATGATGGCGTAGTGTGTTACTAATGGTTTTCTTTGAGACTGTGGTCCCAGCTCTCTTCAGGTCATTGACCAGGTCCTGTCGTGTAGTTCTGGGCTGATCCCTCACCTTCCTCATGATCATTGATGCCCCACAGGGTGAGATCTTGCATGGAGCCCCAGACCGAGGGTGATTGACCGTCATCTTGAACTTCTTCAATTTTCTAATAATTGCGCCAACAGTTGTTGCCTTCTCACCAAGCTGCTTGCCTATTGTCCTGTAGCCCATCCCAGCCTTGTGCAGGTCTACAATTTAATCCCTGATGTCCTTACACAGCTCTCTGGTCTTGACCATTGTGGAGAGGTTGGAGTCTGTTTGATTGAGTGTGTGGACAGGTGTCTTTTATACAGGGAACGAGTTCAAACAGGTGCAGCTAATACAGATAATGAGTGGAGAACAGGAGGGCTTCTTAAAGAAAAACTAACAGGTCTGTGAGAGCCGGAATTCTTACTGGTTGGTAGGTGATCAAATACTTATGTCATGCAATAAAATGCAAATTAATTACTTAAAAATCATACAATGTGATTTTCTGGATTTTTGTTTTAGATTCCGTTTCTCACAGTTGAAGTGTACCTATGATAAAAATGACAGACCTCTACATGCTTTGTAAGTAGGAAAACCTGCAAAATCGGTAGTGTATCAAATACTTGTTCTCCCCACTGTATATGTATTTATATGTGTATGTATATATGTGTATGTTTGTATATGTACAGTCGTGGTCAAACGTTTTGAGAATGACACAAATACTAATTTTCACAAAGTCTGCTGCCTCAGTTTTGATGATGGCAATTTGCATATACTCCAGAATGTCATGAAGAGTGATCAGATGAATTGCAATTAATTGCAAAGTCCCTCTTTGCCATGAAAATGAACTTAATCCCAAAAAAACATTTCCACTGCATTTCAACCCTGCCACAAAAGGACCAGCTGACATCATGTCAGTGATTCTCTCGTTAACACAGGTGAGTGTTGACGAGGACAAGGCTGGGAATCACTCTGTCATGCTGATTGAGTTAGAATAACAGACTGGAAGCTTTAAAAGGAAGGTGGTGCTTGAAATCATTGTTCTTCCTCTGTTAACTATGGTTACCTGCAAGGAAACACGTGCCGTCATCATTGCTTTGCACAAAAAGGGCTTCAGGGCGCCCAAGAAAGTACAGCAAGCGCCAGGACGTCTCCTAAAGTTGATTCAGCTGCGGGATCGGGGCACCACCAGTGCAGAGCTTGCTCAGGAATGGCAGCAGGCAGGTGTGAGTGCATCTGCACACACAGTGAGGCGAAGACTTTTGGAGGATGGCCTGGTGTCAAGAAGGGCAGCAAAGAAGCCACTTCTCTCCAGGAAAAACATCAGGGACAGACCGATATTCTGCAAAAGGTACAGGGATTGGACTGCTGAGGACTGGGGTAAAGTCATTTTCTCTGATGAATCCACTTTCCGATTGTTTGGGGCATCCGGAAAATACCTTGTCCGGAGAAGACAAGGTGAGTCCTACCATCAGTCCTGTGTCATGCCAACAGTAAAGCATCCTGAGACCATTCATGTGTGGGGTTGCTTCTCAGCCAAGGGAGTGGGCACACTCACATTTTTGCCTAAGAACACAGCCATGACTAAAGAATTGTACCAACACATCCTCCGAGAGCAACTTCTCCCAACCATCCAAGAACAGTTTGGTGACGACCAATGCCTTTTCCAGCATGATGGAGCACCTTGCCATAAGGCAAAAGTGATAACTAAGTGGCTCGGGGAACAAAACATCAACATTTTGGGTCCATGGCCAGGAAACTCCCCAGACCCTTAATCCAATTGAGAACTTGTGGTCGATCCTCAAGAGGCGGATGGACAAACAAAAACCCACAAATTCAGACAAACTCCAAGCATTGATTATGCAAGAATGGGCTGCCATAAGTCAGGATGTGGCCCAGAAGTTAATTGACAGCATGCCAGGGGTGGATTGCAGAGGTCTTGAAAAAGAAGGGTCAACACTGCAAATATTGAGTCTTTGCATAAACTTAATATAATTGTCAATAAAAGCCTTTGACACTTGTGGAATGCTTGTAATTATACTTCAGTATACCATAGTAAAATCTGACAAAAATATCTCATAACACCGAAGCAGCGAAATTTGTGAAGACCAATACTTGTGTCATTCTCAAAACTTTTGACCACGACTGTATATGTATACACTACCAGTCAAAAGTTTGGACACACCTACTCATTCCAGGGTTTTTCTTTATTTTTACTATTTTCTACATTGTAGAATAATAGTGAAGACATCAAAACTATGAAATAACACATATGGAATCATGTATTAACCAAAAAAGTGTCACACAAATCAAAATATATTTAATATTTGAGATTCTTCAAAGTAGCCACCCTTTGCCTTGATGACAGCTTTGCACACTCTTGGCATTCTCTCAACCAGCTTCACGAGGTAGTCACCTGGAATGCATTTCAATTAACAGGTGTGCCTTGTTAAAAGTTAATTTGTGGAATTTCTTTCCTTCTTAATGCGTTTGAGCCAATCACTTGTGCTGTGACAAGGTAGGGGTGTTATTCAGAAGATAGCCCTATTTGGTAAAATATCAAGTCCATATTATGGCAAGAACAGCTCAAATAGCAAAGAGAAACAACAGTCCATCATTACTTTAAGACATGAAGGTCAGTCAATCCGGACAATTTCAAGTGCAGTTGCAAAGACCATCAAGCGTTATGATGAAACTGTCTCTCATGAGACTGCCACAGGAAAGGAAGACCCAGAGTTACCTCTGCTGCTGGGGATAAGTTCATTAGAGTTACCACCCTCAGATTGCAGCCCAAATAAATGCTTCACAGAGCTCAAGTAACAGACACATCTCAACATCAACTGTTCAGAGGAGACTGTGTGAATCAGGCCTTCATGGTCGAACTGCTGCAAAGAATCCACTACTAAAGGACACCAATAATAAGAAGAGACTTGCTTGGGCCAAGAAACACAAGCAATGGACATTAGACCGGTGGAAATCTGTCCTTTGGTCTGATGAGTCCAAATTTTCGATTTTTGGTTCCAACCGGCGTGTCTTTGTGAGATGCAGAGTACGTGAACGGAATTCAGCAGGTGAACTTGTCGCATTAAATTCACTTTTACACACGTTTTCAGTCACAATGAGCTTTTACTACATTTAATAATTTACATGATATTGACACAAATGAAGCCTGGTTTGTAGCCTACTGTACTTTCTATTGGTATGAGAGGGTTAATCGTACATTTCTGATAGGACCTTGAGAACGGTGTGTGTATGTGTGTCTGATTGATTCATTGACATTTAGACTGTGTTAAAGTGATGACGGCGTGTCAGAGAGGAGGTGCTGATTAGGGAGATGGTAAAGGTGGAAGACCAGGGGAGGAGGTGCTAATTAGGGAGATGGTAAATGTGGAAGACCAGGGGAGGAGATGCTGATTAGGGAGATGGTAAATGTGGAAGACCAGGGGAGGAGGTGCTAATTAGGGAGATGGTAAAGGTGGAAGACCAGGGGAGGAGATGCTAATTAGGGAGATGGTAAAGGTGGAAGACCAGGGGAGGAGATGCTAATTAGGGAGATGGTAAAGGTGGAAGACCAGGGGAGGAGATGCTAATTAGGGAGATGGTAAAGGTGGAAGACCAGGGGAGGAGGTGGCCCGGGGGTCGGGGGTCCAATCCGGCCCGCGGGTGGAATGAAATGTAATTAAATAATGAACGCAATATAGTTTAAAATGACTAAAACCAAATCGAACCTGTGTAGAAATTATAATGTGTCACGCCCTGGCTCTGGGGACTATGTTATGTTGAGCCAGGGTGTGTAAGTCTATGTTTATTTTTCTATGTTGGTCTGAGTGACTCCCAATCAGAGGCAACGAGTGTCAGCTGGGGGTCTCTGATTGGGAGCCATATTTAACTGTTTGTCTTGCACTTTGTGTTTTGTGGTTTCTTGTTCATTTCGGTTTGTGTTTAACCATAGACGTCACGTTATCGTTTATTGTTTTGATCGTGTGATCAGTTGAATAAATATAATATGTTCACCCGCAACGCTGCGCCTTGGTCCTCTCTGTTCGACGAACGTGACAGAAGAAACCACCAAGACCAGACCAAGCAGCGTGTCCAGGAGCCATCGCTAATAGATCTCCGTGGCAGCTTCGACTGGGTCAAGCCCATTGAGGAGCTGAGTGACGAGGGTTGGAGACAGAGGAGCGAGAGGTGGGCGAGAATGATGGAGGCCTGGTCCACGGGGAGGAGAGACCCCCAGAAAATTTTTAGGGGGGGGCTCACGACGTCGGGGTAGCAGGAGGCCGCTATGGAGCGGTCCAGCGGGGTTGCAAAGGAGGCCGCCAGGTTACGGGGGCCACTGGTAGAAGAGGGGATGGAAGGTGTAGAGGCACGGCGAGAGGTACTGGCGTGTGTTGCCAGTCCGGTCCGGCCCGTTCCAGATCCCGGTGTAGAGCCAGTGGTGTGTGTCCCCAGTACGGTCCGGTCTATTCCTGCTCCCCGCACCAAACCAGTGGTGTGCGTCGTCAGTCCGGCACGGCCCGTGCCTGCTCTCCGCACCAAGTCTGTGGTGCGTTTCGTCAGCCCTGTCCGGCCCGTTCCTGCTCTCCGCACCAAGTCTGTGGTGCGCGTCGCCAGCCCAGTCCGGCCCATCCAAGCTTCCCGCACCAAGCCAGTGGTGTGCGTCGTCAGTCCGGCACGGCCCGTGCCTGCTCTCCGCACCAAGTCTATGGTGCGTTTCGTCAGCCCTGTCCGGCCCGTTCCTGCTCTCCGCACCAAGTCTGTGGTGCGCGTCGCCAGCCCGGTCCGGCCCGTCCAAGCTCCCCGCACCGGGTCAGTGGTGCGCGTCGTCAGCCCGGTCCGGCTCATTCCTGCTCCCCGCACCAAGTCAGGGGTGCGCTTCGTCAGCCCGGTCCGGCCCGTTCCTCCTCCATGCATCAAGCCAGGGGTGTGCGTCGTCAGTCCAGCACAACCCGTGCCTGGGTCATGTCCGGAGCCGGATCCGCCGCCGAGGCGGAGTGCCCACCCGGTCCCTCCCCTGTTGTGGTTGTTTGGCGCGGCCGGAGTCCGCGCCTTTGGGGGGGGTACTGTCACGTCCTGGCTCTGGGGACTATGTTATGTTGAGCCAGGGTGTGTAAGTCTATGTTTATTTTTCTATGTTGGTCTGAGTGACTCCCAATCAGAGGCAACGAGTGTCAGCTGGGGTTCTCTGATTGGGAGCCATATTTAACTGTTTGTCTTGCACTTTGTGTTTTGTGGTTTCTTGTTCATTTCGGTTTGTGTTTAACCATAGACGTCACGTTATCGTTTATTGTTTTGATCGTGTGATCAGTTGAATAAATATAATATGTTAACCCGCAACGCTGCGCCTTGGTCCTCTCTGTTCGACGAACGTGACATAATGGACCTACATTCAGTTTCTTGACTGTGTCCAGCTCACCGAAATGAAAGATAGACAATCAGTGAGCATCGAAACTTCAAAAAAAGTATGGAAAGAGGACAATTTTTGCGAGAAAATATAACATATTTTCAGTGCAGCCCTCCGGACCTTGTTGAAGACCGAATGCGGCCCATGGGGCAAAATGATATTGACACCCCTGCCGTAGACCTTTACAAAGAGTCTCAGGCATCACCAGCCACCAATCTCCTCAAAATGGAGGACAGTATGGCTTTGACTTCAACCATCAGACCCTCCATTACGGCTCAAATAGACTCACATTCTCAGTCTCAACTGTCACCAGTCACCCATTGTGACTCAGTGTTCCCTGAAAGAAGTTCCCCCGCCCCGTCGCCTGCCATCTTGGCTCTGAGACACTGGCCGTGGGCACACTTCATCTGTCCTAGTCTTGTTCCAGTCGCCCCTTCATTAGGCCAGATTACTATAACAGACTGCACGTGACTCTGACTGACCCGCATGAGGAGACAACTCACTCTCTGACTAGCTTAGACCCTCCTCTCCAATAATACCATCCATCCTTCTCTCACTCTATCCATCTGCCCATCTCTGTCACCTGTTATTCTCACCCTGTCTTTCATTCCTTCTAGCCTCCTCCTTTCTATGTTCTGTCCATCGATCCGTCCCTTCTCTGTCATCGTCATCTCATCATCATTTTTTTCGTCATCTTGTTCTGGAGGAAGCTAGCTGGCATAGCTAGAAAGTCATAACATTGGATTTTAAACCAATACCTTAACTACACTGCTAACCCTAATGCCAAACCCTACCTTTAAATTAAGATCAAAAATTAAAATGAAATAAAAAAAAACATGCATTTTTACAATACAGCCAATTTTGACTTTGCAGTTAGCCTATCTAATGGGAAATCGCTCATTTCTGCTTCCAGGACAAGACTCATGACAATAAATGTAAATCAATCTCTGTCTCTGTCTCTGTCTCTGTCTCTGTCTCTGTCTCTGTCTCTGTCTCTCTCTCTCTCTCTCTCTCCTCTCTCTCTCTCTCCTCGTCTCTCTCTCTCTCTCTCTCTCCTCTCTCTCGCTCTCTCTTCTCTCTCTCTCCTCATCTCTCTCTCTCTCTCTCCTCCGCTCCCTCTCTCTCTCTCTCTCTCTTCTCTGCTCTCCTCATCCTCTCTCTCGTCTCTCTATCTCTCTCCTCCTCTCATCTCTCTCTCTCTCTCTTCCCTCCCCTCTCTCCCAAGATCCGTCTCGTCATCCAGTCGGAGTCCTCTCTCCTCTCTCAATACTCTCTTCTCCATCTCTCGTTACTTAGGAGCCTGAGGAGACAGGGGAATAAAACTATGGGAGATGTGTGAAGGATGGACGGAGGTGAGACGCAAGAGACTGGTGGGACAGATATTTGTTCTGTTCTCAAATCCCTGCACGCACCACCCACGTGGAGTTCCAGGTCTCAGGCAGCCTCTGGAACTGCCGTTCTGCTGCCAACAAGGCAGAGTTTTCATTCAGCCTATTGCTACCCTCCAGTCCCTCGACTTCTTGGCGCTGACGGAAACATGGATTACCACTGAAAACACTGCTACTCCTACTGCTCTCTCCTCGTCTGACCATGTGTTATCGCATACCCCGAGAGAATCTGGTCAGCGGGGCGGTGGCACAGGAATCCTCATCTCTCCCAAGTGGACATTCTCTCTTTTTCCCCTAACCCACCTGTCTATCTCCTCATTTGAATTCCATGCTGTCACAGTCACTAGCCCATTCAAGCTTAACATCCTTGTCATTTATCGCCCTCCAGGTTCCCTTGGAGAGTTCATCAATGAGCTTGACGCCTTGATAAGTTCCTTTCGATCCCTCTGATGTCAACAACTACAGACCAGTATCCCTTCTTTTTTTTCTCTCCAAATCTCTTGAGCGTGCCATCTTTAGCCAACTCTCTTGCTATCTCTCTCAGAATGACCTTCTTGATCCAAACCAGTCAGGTTTCGAGACTGGTCATTCAACTGAGACTGCTCTTCTCTGTGTCACGGAGGCTCTCCGCACTGCTAAAGCTAACTCTCTCTCCTCTGCTCTTATCCTTCTAGACCTGTCTGCTGCCTTTGATACTGTGAACCATCAGATCCTCCTCTCCACCCTCTCTGAGTTGGGCATCTCCGGCGCGGCTCACTCTTGGATTGCGTCCTACCTGACAGGTCGCTCCTACCAAGTGGCGTGGCGAGAATCTGTCTCCGCACCACGTGCTCTCACCACTGGTGTCCCCCAGGGCTCAGTTCTAGGCCCTCTCCTATTCTCGCTATACACCAAGTCACCAAGTCATATCCTCACATGGCCTCTCCTATCATTGCTACGCAGACGACACACAACTAATCTTCTCCTTTCCCCCTTCTGATAACCAGGTGGCGAATCGCATCTCTGCATGTCTGGCAGACATATCAGTGTGGATGACGGATCACCACCTCAAGCTGAACCTCGGCAAGACGGAGCTGCTCTTCCTCCCGGGGAAGGACTGCCCGTTCCATGATCTCGCCATCACGGTTGACAACTCCGTTGTGTCCTCCTCCCAGAGTGCGAAGAGCCTTGGCGTGACCCTGGACAACACCCTGTCGTTCTCCGCTAACATCAAGGCGGTGACCCGATCCTGTAGGTTCATGCTCTACAACATTCGGAGAGTACGACCCTGCCTTACACAGGAAGCGGCACAGGTCCTAATCCAGGCACTTGTCATCTCCCGTCTGGATTACTGCAACTCGCTGTTGGCTGGGCTCCCTGCCTGTGCCATTAAACCCCTACAACTCATCCAGAATGCCGCAGCCCGTCTGGTGTTCAACCTTCCCATATTCTCTCATGTCACCCCGCTCCTCCGCACACTCCACTGGCTTCCAGTTGAAGCTCGCATCTGCTACAAGACCATGGTGCTTGCCTACGGAGCTGTGAGAGGAACGGCACCTCCGTACCTTCAGGCTCTGATCAGTCCCTACACCCAAACGAGGGCATTGCGTTCATCCACCTCTGGCCTGCTGGCCCCCCTACCTCTGTGGAAGCACAGTTCCCGCTCAGCCCAGTCAAAACTGTTCGCTGCTCTGGCACCCCAATGGTGGAACAAGCTCCCTCACGACGCCAGGACAGCGGAGTCACTCACCACCTTCCGGAGACACTTGAAACCCCACCTCTTTAAGGAATACCTGGGATAGGATAAAGTAATCCTTCTACCCCCCCTTACCCCCCCCCAAAAAAAATAAAAAATAATATATATATATACACATTGTAAAGTGGTTATCCCACTGGCTATAAGGTGAATGCACTAATTTGTAAGTCACTCTGGATAACAGCGTCTGCTAAATGATGTAAATGTAAATGTACAATAGGACAGTTTGGGAGCTACAGAATCTCTGAATTCAGTCTAATATAACTTTAAATAACTCTGAACAGGAGATACACAGGGAGTTACACTCTACGCAGTACAATAACAATGACACAGACACACACGCACAGACACACAGACACACAGACACACAGACACACACACAGACACACAGACACACAGACACACACACACACAGACACACAGACACACAGACACACAGACACACACACACACACACAGACACACAGACACACACAAACCCACACAGACACACAGACACACAGACACACACACACAAACACAGGGAGCGGAGAGAAGTGAAGTGAAGTGGCAGTCAGGCTTTTGTCCCGACTCCCACACACTACGAGATGGATCAGGAGGGGATGCCAGCTAGTGTCACATCAGAACATTTCCCCACAGAGAGAGAGAGAGAGAGAGAGAGAGAGAGAGAGAGAGAGAGAGAGAGAGAGAGGATAGGAGAGAGAGAGATAGAAGATAGAGGGAGGAAAGGAGAGATGGGTCGAGGGTGGGTTTTGTAGGAGAGTTTGGAAGGGACTTTCTCTCGCTTTTGTTGGTTTCCCCTGCACGAACTATTTGGGTTGTTCGGTACCTGGCCAGCATTTTTTAATCTGGGTTTAAGTTCTTTTTTTCCCCCCTCTGCCCGTTGATTTTTAAAATTAAGTTTATAGATGATCCCCCGTGTAGCTCAATTGGTAGAGCATGGCGTTTGCAACGCCAGGGTTGTGGGTTCGTTTCCCATGGGGGGCCAGTATGAAAAATGTATGCACTCACTAACTTTAAGTCGCTCTGGATAAGAGTGTCTGCTAAATGACTAAAATGTAAAATGGGGAGATGAGGAGATGAGTAGACACTCAGATCAGAGGCTAATGTTTACTGACATATTCAATCTATCCCAGTCTGCTGTCCCCACTTGCTTCAAGATGTCCACCATTGTTCCTGTATCCAAGAAAACGAAGGTAAATTAACTAAATGATTATCGCCTCGTAGCACTCACTTCTGTCATCATGAAGTGCTTTGAGAGGCTAGTTAAGGATCATATCACCTCCACCTTACCCAACACCCATCCTAGCTCGGGGCCCTGGGTCTGAACCCCGCCCTGTACAACTGGGTCCTGGACTTCCTGACGGGCCGCCCCCAGGTGGTGAAGGTAGACAACAACACTGATCCTCAACACAAGGGCCCCAAAGGGGCGTACCCCCCCT
>LR778265.1:54921238-54930324 GCA_902810595.1 Coregonus sp. 'balchen' | reverse complement strand
GGGGGGGTTTTTTTTTTTTTTTGGGGGGGGGTTTTTTGAGTGGTGTTGGTTTCCCAGCATTGTGGAGGCCGGAGGAGACGCATTCCAGTTATGCCGAGTCCCTCTTTGGTAGAAGGATCTGAGGTACAAATCAAAGCAGCAGACAGTCTAGAAGGAAAAAAGGAGGAGAGGGTTGGGTTTTTACATGGGGAGTGGCCGGGGAAGGGTTGTTGAGAGGGTCTCTGAAACCTAATGTTTGGATCGGGGTTCATTCTAGAAATGCAAAATCAAGACGGCTCCAATAGTTTAAAAAAAGAAGAAGGGAAGGTCTTAGTTTTGACACATGACCTATGGGTTTTTGAGAAGGGGAGCAACTCTCGCTCTCTTGAAGACGGAAGGGACATGGCCAGCGGTCAAGGATGAGTTGATCAGCGAGGTGAGGTAGGGGAGAAGGTCACCGGAGATCCCCTACATACTGGTCTCAAACTAGATCCCCTACAAATGGGTCTGATACTAGATCCCCTACATACTGGTCTGAAACTAGATCCCCTACATACTGGTCTGAAACTAGAGCCCCTACAAATGGGTCTGAAACTAGATCCCCTACAAATGGGTCTGAAACTAGATCCCCTACATACTGGTCTGAAACTAGATCCCCTACAAATGGGTCTGATACTAGATCCCCTACATACTGGTCTGAAACTAGATCCCCTACATACTGGTCTGAAACTAGATCCCCTACATACTGGTCTGAAACTAGATTCCCTTACAAATGGGTCTGAAACTAGATCCCCTACATACTGGTCTGAAACTAGATCCCCTACATACTGGTCTGAAACTAGATCCCCTGCATACTGGTCTAAAACTAGATCCCCTACAAATGGGTCTGATACTAGATCCCCTACATACTGGTCTGAAACTAGATCCCCAACAAACGGGTCTGAAACTAGATCCCCTACATACTGGTCTTAAACTAGATCCCCTACAAACAGGTCTGAAACTAGATCCCCTACATACTGGTCTTAAACTAGATCCCCTACATACTGGTCTGAAACTAGATCCCCTACAAATGGGTCTGAAACTAGATCCCCTACATACTGGTCTGAAACTAGATCCCCTACATACTGGTCTAAAACTAGATCCCCTACAAATGGGTCTGATACTAGATCCCCTACATACTGGTCTGAAACTAGATCCCCTACAAATGGGTCTGAACAAATGGGTCTGAAACTAGATCCCCTACAAATGGGTCTGAAACTAGATCCCCTACATACTGGTCTGAAACTAGATCCCCTACAAATGGGTCTGATACTAGATCCCCTACATACTGGTCTGAAACTAGATCCCCTACATACTGGTCTGAAACTAGATCCCCTACATACTTGTCTGAAACTAGATTCCCTTACAAATGGGTCTGAAACTAGATCCCCTACATACTGATCTGAAACTAGATCCCCTACATACTGGTCTGAAACTAGATCCCCTACAAATGGGTCTGATACTAGATCCCCTACATACTGGTCTGAAACTAGATCCCCTACAAACGGGTCTGAAACTAGATCCCCTACATACTGGTCTTAAACTAGATCCCCTACAAACGGGTCTGAAACTAGATCCCCTACATACTGGTCTTAAACTAGATCCCCTACATACTGGTCTGAAACTAGATCCCCTACATACTGGTCTGAAACTAGATCCCCTACAAACGGGTCTGAAACTAGATCCCCTACATACTGGTCTGAAACTAGATCCCCTACATACTGGTCTGAAACTAGATCCCCTGCATACTGGTCTTGACGAGAAGAAAAAAAAAACTGTTGAGGGAGGTTCTCTTCTGCACTGTTCAACCAGTCCAGTAAATGTGGAGGAGGAGTTAAGATGGAGTGTCACCTTGTTAACGTGTAATAGCGGCAGTGGTGTCACATGCTCTCTTTCCATTTCCCCTGAAATCTACTGTATAGGACACAGTTAGTTCGTGAGCTAGATTGCCTTTGAAAATGTCATGACTCCCCATGCAAGCTCACATTAATGACTCCCCATGCAAGCTCACATTAATGACTCCCCATGCAAGCTCACATTAATGACTCCCCATGCAAGCTCACATTAATGACTCCCCATGCAAGCTCACATTAATGACTCCCCATGCAAGCTCACATTAATGACTCCCCATGCAAGCTCACATTAATGACTCCCATGCAAGCTCACATTAATGACTCCCCATGCAAGCTCAAACATTAATGACTCCCCATGCAAGCTCAAACACATAATGACTCCCCATGCAAGCTCAACATTAATGACTCCCCATGCAAGCTCACATTAATGACTCCCCATGCAAGCTCACATTAATGAACTCCCCATGGCAAGCTCACATTAATGACTCCCCATGCAAGCTCAAACACATTAATGACTCCCCATGCAAGCTCAAACACATTAATGACTCCCCATGCAAGCTCACATTAATGACTCCCCATGCAAGCTCAAACACATTAATGACTCCCCATGCAAGCTCAAACACATTAATGACTCCCCATGCAAGCTCACATGAATGACTCCCCATGCAAGCTCACATTAATGACTCCCCATGCAAGCTCACATTAATGACTCCCCATGCAAGCTCAAACACATTAATGACTCCCCATGCAAGCTCAAACACATTAATGACTCCCCATGCAAGCTCAAACACATTAATGACTCCCCATGCAAGCTCAAACACATTAATGACTCCCCATGCAAGCTCAAACATATTAATGACTCCCCATGCAAGCTCAAACACATGAATGACTCCCCATGCAAGCTCAAACACATGAATGACTTGAATGGGGTATCTGTGAGTTCTGAGTCAAGGATAGGTAAGTGTTATTGATCAAAGTACTCAGATCAATCAGTCACAGACCTATGTGTGTGTGTGTGTGTGTGTGTGTGTGTGTGTGTGTGTGTGTGTGTGTGTGTGTGTGTGTGTGTGTGTGTGTGTGTGTGTGTGTGTGTGTGACGACGACAGGCGTGCCTATGCTCCTCACACTCCCTTGTGCTCTCTTGAAGTTATGACCTGACAACATTGTAATAGTTTTTTAAACGTGTTTACAACGACAAAATACTCCCCTTATTGCTAGCAAGTTTCCCAGTTATCTCTGTAACACCAGTGAAGTTATCTTCCTTCAGCTTGTTCATTCTTTCATTTTGAGTGCGTCTGCCGCAGCCTATCAGAGCTCGTCTCGCGCGCGTCTGTCTACACTCTGCTGGAGAAGTGCATGTGTCACGGATTCGGCCCGAGGCTGCCCCTCCTCCTTGCTCGGGCAGGCTCCGGCGTTCGTCGTCCCCGGAGTACTAGCTGCTACCGATTGTCACGGATTCGGCCCGAGGCTGCCCCTCCTCCTTGCTCGGGCAGGCTCCGGCGTTCGTCGTCCCCGGAGTACTAGCTGCTACCGATTGTCACGGATTCGGCCCGAGGCTGCTCCTCCTCCTTGCTCGGGCAGGCTCCGGCGTTCGTCGTCCCCGGAGTACTAGCTGCTACCGATCTACGTTTCGGTGTTTTGTCTTGTTTGGTCTTTATTGTTTACACCTGTGTCCCATTATGTGGCATTGTATTCCCTTAAAAAAAAAAACCTGTCTCTCATTGTCTGTTGTGTGTGATTGTTTTCCGTGAGGTCGGCAGTTGCTGTTTGTGTGCGAGCATTGTTTCCTCCCCTGTTAGGATTTATTTTTTTTGTATGTTCCTTTACTGTGTAGTAAAGTACGTCTGCCAGTGGCTCGGTGTCCTGCGCTTGACTTCGTTCACCGCATACACGTCACCTTGACAGTGCACCTCTTTTTCCTGTCATTTTGTCAATTTCTTATTTTTAGGTTGTTTTTTACGAGGTCTCTCATTGAAAGTGTACAAACGGTTGAATGAAGAAGAGCCTAAGGGTGTCATAATAGTGTTGTTCTAGACGTTTATGTAACCTTCAGCTTGTAAAAGGGGGTTTCACCAGTTAATTGGTTGTGTGCACACCTGCTTGCCGAGGCAGTGGTGGGAATAGTGAACGTAGCTCCAGGTATTTCTACCATATGTGGGTAGACCTAGGCTGTATTTCTCAACAGTAGCCTACCCAGCCAGTTTCTCTTTGGATTTCTTTGGAAAAATTTGTTTGGGTTTATTTTCTAAATCCTTTTGCCAACATTATTATTGACCACTACCACGACTACCGCCGTCTGCCACCATTCATTTTCTGCCGCTTTTTTAAATAGAAACAACTTTTTGTTAATGAACCCCCCCAAAAAAAATTTTTGGACAGTCATCTCTACTGTTCTCTCATTAATAGACAGTCCAGTCATCTCTACTGTTCTCTCATTAATAGACAGTCCAGTCAGCTATACTGTTCTCTCATTAATAGACAGTCCAGTCAGCTATACTGTTCTCTCATTAATAGACAGTCCAATCAGCTCTACTGTTCTCTCATTAATAGACAGTCCAGTCATCTCTACTGTTCTCTCATTAATAGACAGTCCAGTCATCTCTACTGTTCTCTCATTAATAGACAGTCCAGTCAGCTATACTGTTCTCTCATTAATAGACAGTCCAGTCAGCTATACTGTTCTCTCATTAGTAGACAGTCCAATCAGCTCTACTGTTCTCTCATTAATAGACAGTCCAGTCATCTCTACTGTTCTCTCATTAATAGACAGTCCAGTCATCTCTACTGTTCTCTCATTAATAGACAGTCCAGTCAGCTATACTGTTCTCTCATTAATAGACAGTCCAGTCAGCTCTACTGTTCTCTCATTAATAGACAGTCCAGTCATCTCTACTGTTCTCTCATTAATAGACAGTCCAGTCATCTCTACTGTTCTCTCATTAATAGACAGTCCAGTCAGCTATACTGTTCTTACATTAATAGACAGTCCAGTCAGCTCTACTGTTCTCTCATTAATAGACAGTCCAGTCAGCTATACTGTTCTCTCATTAATAGACAGTCCAGTCAGCTATACTGTTCTCTCATTAATAGACAGTCCAGTCAGCTATACTGTTCTCTCATTAATAGACAGTCCAATCAGCTCTACTGTTCTCTCATTAATAGACAGTCCAGTCATCTCTACTGTTCTCTCATTAATAGACAGTCCAGTCATCTCTACTGTTCTCTCATTAATAGACAGTCCAGTCAGCTATACTGTTCTCTCATTGATAGACAGTCCAGTCAGCTATACTGTTCTCCCACTGGTCTCTTCATGAGCTGTTTTACTATCTTCAGAATCAGAATCTTATTCACCAGATACATTTGCATGTTCAGGTGCTGCAGAGTTACAGACAATAGACAGAAAGACAATATATTTACATTTTAGTCATTTACGAGCAATTAGGGTTAAGTGCCTTTGCTCAAAATTCACCTAGCCGGTTTAGACATTTTCGAACCAGCAACCTTCCGGTTACTTGCCCAATGCTCTTAACCGCTAGGCTACCTGTCGCCCAGACAGACAGACAGACAGACAGACAGACAGACAGACAGGCAGGCAGGCAGACAGACAGAAAGACAGGCAGACAGACAGACAGACAGACAATAGACAGACAGACAGACAGACAGACAGACAGACAGACAGACAGACAGACAGACAGACAGACAGACAGACAGACAGACAGACAGACAGACAGACAGACAGACAGACAGACAGACAGACAGACAGACAGACAGACAGACAGACAGACAGACAGACAGAAAGACAGGCAGACAGACAGACAATAGACAGACAGACAAAATATACAGTGCATCCTGAAAGTATTCAGACCTCTTGACTTTTTCGACATTTTGTTACGTTACGTTTTTTTTCTTCTTCTCCCTCATCAATCTACACACAATATGCCATAATGACAAAGCAAAAACAGTTTTTTTGACATTTTTGCTAATTCATAAAAAATAAACAACTGAAATATGACATTTACATAAGTATTCAGACACTTTACTCAGTACTTTGTTGAAGCACCTTTGGCAGCGATAACAGTCTCAAGTCTTCTTGGATATGACGCTACAAGCTTGGCACACCTGTATTTGGGGAGTTTCTCCCATTCTTCTCTACAGATCCTCTCAAGCTCTGTCAGGTTGGATGTGGAGTGTAGCTGCACAGCTAATTTCAGGTCCTTCAGAGATGTTAGATCGGGTTCAAGTCCGGGCTCCTGATGGACCACTCAAGGACATTCAGAGACTTGTCCCAAAGCCACTCCTGTGTTGTCTTGGCTGTGTGCTTAGGGTCGTTGTCCTTTTGGAAGGTGAACCTTCGACCCAGTCTGAGGTCCTGAACGCTCTGGAGCAGGTTTTCATCAAGGATCTGTCTGTACTTTGCTTCGTACATCTTTCCCTCGATCCTGACTAGTCTCCCAGTCCCTGCCGCTGAAAAACATCCCCACAGCATGATGCTGCCACCACCATGCTTCACCGTAGGGATGGTGCCGGGTTTCCTCCAGACGTGACACTTGGCATTCAGGCCAAAGAGTTCAATCTTGGTTTCATCAGACCAGAGAATCTTGTTTCTCATGGTCTGAGAGTCCTTTAGGTGCCTTTTGGCAAACTCCAAGCGGGCTGTCATGTGCCTTTTACTGAGGAGTGGCTTCCGTCTGGCCACTCTACCATAAAGGCCTGATTGGTGGAGTGCTGCAGAGATGGTTGTCCTTCTGGAAGGAACTCTGGAGCTCTGTCAGAGTGACCATCAGGTTCTTGGTCACCTCCCTGACCAAGGCCCTTCTCCCCTGATTGCTCAGTTTGGCCCGGAGGCCATCTCTAGGAAGAGTCTTGCTGGTTCCAAACTTCTTCCATTTATGAATGATGGAGGCCACTGTGTTCTTGGGGAACTTCAATGCTGCAGACATTTTTTGGTACCCTTCCCCAGATCTGTGCCTCGACACGATCCTGTCTCTGAGCTCTACAGACAATTCCATCGACCTCATTGCTTGGTTTTTGTTCTGACATGTACTGTCAACTGTGGGACCTTATATAGACAGGTGTGTGCCTTTCCAAATAATGTCCAAACAATTGAATTTACCACAGGTGGACTCCAATCAAGTTGTAGAAACATCTCCAAGTTGATCATTGGAAACAGGATGCACCTGAGCTCAATTTTGAGTCTCATAGCAAAAGGTCTGAATACTTATGTAAACAAGGTATTTCAGTTTTTAATTGTGATAAATGTGCAACATTTTCTAAAAAACCTGTTTTCGCTTTGTCATTATGGGGTATTGTGTGTAGATTGATAAGGACATTTTTTTTATTTAATCCATTTTAGAATAAGGCTGTACACTACGGGAACTGAAGCTAAAAACTACAGACAGCACTATAACTCTATAAGCTACATCATAACTATACAGTATGTTGAGAGATACATTAATAAATACACATCTATAACTCTATAAAGCTACATTACACTATTTGTGGAGAGATAAATGAATAAAAGCGTTTAATACAATGATGTGAAATGGGGGAATATATATCAATATCTCCTCTCATCTCCCCCCTTTTCCTCCTGCAGAGTCCTGTAGAGTCTTTAGTCTTCATGAGTTGTTTTACTGTTTTCCTTCCTTCCTTCCTTCCTTCCTTCCTTCCTTCCTTCCTTCCTTCCTTCCTTCCTTCCTTCCTTCCTTCCTTCCTTCCTTCCTTCCTTCCTCCTTCCTTCCTTCCTTCCTTCCTTCCTTCCTTCCTTCCTTCCTTCCTTCCTTCCTTCCTTCCTTCCTTCCTTCCTTCCTTCCTTCCTTCCTTCCCTCCTAGCCTCACTCAGCAGTCTTTGAGTTGTTTTAACTGTTTTACTGTTTTCCCTATCTCCCCCTCTCCCTCCCTCTATTTTTCCCCCCAATCGCCCCCTCCCTCCCCCCCCCTTTTTTCCCCTTCCTTCCCTTCCCTTTTCCCTTTTCCCTTCCCCCCCTCCCCCCTCTCTTCCTTCCTTTTTCCCTCTTTCCTCCTCCCTTTCCCTCCTTCCCCCCTTTCCCTTCCCTCCCCCTTTTCCTTTTTCCCCTTCCCTTCCTTTTTTTTCCCCCTTCCTTCCCCCTTTTTCCTTTTCCCTTCCCTTTTCCTTCCTTCCTCCTTCCCTTTCCCTTCCTTCCTTTTCCTTTCCTTCCTTTTCCCCCTTCCCTTCCTTCCTTCCTTCCGTCCTTCCTTTTCCTTCCTTTTTCCTTTTCCCCCCTCCCGCCCTTCTTCCTTTTTCCTTCCTTCCCTTTCCTTCTTCCCCCCACCCCCCCCTCCCTCCCCCTCTCCCATTTTCCTTTTTCCCTCCTTCCTCTTTCCTTTTCCCCCCTCCTTCCCCCTTTTTTTTTTTTCCTTTCCTTCCTTCCTTACCGTTCCTTCCTTTCTTTCCTTCCTTTTCCTTTCCTTCCTTACCCCCCTTCCTTCCTTTCCTTCCTTTTCCCTTTCCTTCCTTTTTGGGGATTTCCCCTATCCTTCCTTTTTCCCTTCCTTCCTCATTCCTTTTTTCCTTCCTTTTTCCTTCCCCTTCCTTTCCTTCCCTTCCTTCCTTCCTTCCTTTTCCCTTCCCCTTCCTTTCCCCCTCCTTCCTTCCTCTTTCCCTTTTCCCTCCCTCCCTCCCTCCCTCCTTGTCTGTAGAGTGGCAATCACATGACGGGGGATTGAGTGGGGGGAGGTTGTGTGTGTTTTAAAACACCACCTTCCAGGCTGTTACAGAATGTTCTGGAACCCCATTAGAATGTTGAGAGGAAAACACTGGAACCCCATTAGAATGTTGAGAGGAAAACACTGGAACCCCATTAGAATGTTGAGAGGAAAACACTGGAACCCCATTAGAATGTTGAGAGGAAAACACTGGAACCCCATTAGAATGTTGAGAGGAAAACACTGGAACCCCATTAGAATGTTGAGAGGAAAACACTGGAACCCCATTAGAATGTGGAGAGGAAAACACTGGAACCCCATTAGAATGTGGAGAGGAAAACACTGGTACCCCATTAGAAAACACCCCTTTAGAGGTTTTTGTCATGATGTGATTCCACATGTAGCTGTTTTTATAACAGGTCATCTGTAGCACTGCTGTTGAATGGAAGGGAAAGGGGAATTAAAAAGGACTCCCTTAAATGGAAACAATCGGCTTTAAATCGGGAGTTAGTGTTTAGTGCAGCACAGTATAAACAATTGTTAATTTCT
>LR778265.1:54863738-54916238 GCA_902810595.1 Coregonus sp. 'balchen' | reverse complement strand
ACCTGGAGGACTAGAGTTACCCAGGGCCTGGAGGACTAGAGTTACCCAGAGCCTGGAGACTAGAGTTTCCCAGGGCCTGGAGGACTAGAGTTACCCAGGGCCTGGAGACTAGAATTACCCAGGGCCTGGAGGACTAGAGTTACCCAGGGCCTGGAGACTAGAGTTACCCAGGGCCTGGGGGACTAGAGTTACCCAGGGCCTGGAGGACTAGAGTTACCCAGGGCCTGGAGGACTAGAGTTACCCAGGGCCTGGAGGACTAGAGTTACCCAGGGCCTGGAGGACTAGAGTTACCCAGGACCTGGAGGACTAGAGTTACCCAGGGCCTGGAGGACTAGAGTTACCCAGGGCCTGGAGACTAGAGTTTCCCAGGGCCTGGAGGACTAGAGTTACCCAGGGCCTGGAGACTAGAATTACCCAGGGCCTGGAGACTAGAGTTACCCAGGGACTGGAGACTAGAGTTACCCAGGGCCTGGAGACTAGAGTTACCCAGGGTCTGGAGACTAGTGTTACCCAGGGCCTGGAGACTAGAGTTACCCAGGGCCTGGAGACTAGAGTTACCCTTGGCCTGGAGGACTAGAGTTACCCAGGGCCTGGAGGACTAGAGTTACCCAGGGCCTGGAGGACTAGAGTTACCCATGGCCTGGAGACTAGAGTCATCCAGGGCCTGGAGACTAGAGTTACCTAGGGCCTGGAGGATTAGAGTTACCCAGGGCCTGGAGACTAGAGTTACCCAGGGCCTGGAAGACTAGAGTTACCCAGGGCCTGGAGACTACAGTTACCCAGGGCTTGGAGAGTTACCCAGGGCCTGGAGGACTAGAGTTACCCAGGGCCTGGAGACTAGAGTTACCCAGGGCCTGGAGGACTAGAGTTACCCAGGGCCTGGAGACTAGAGTACCCAGGAACTGGAGGACTAGAGTTACCCAGGGCCTGGAGACTAGAGTTACCCAGGGCCTGGATACTAGAGTTACCCAGGGCCTGGAGACTAGAGTTACCCAGGGCCTGGAGGACTAGTGTTACCCAGGGCCTGGAGACTAGAGTTACCCAGGGCCTGGAGGACTAGAGTTACCCAGGACCTGGAGACTAGAGTTACCCAGGGCCTGGAGGACTAGAGTTACCCAGGGCCTGGAGACTAGAGTTACCTAGGGCCTGGATACTAGAGATACCCAGGGCCTGGAGACTAGAGTTACCCAGGGCCTGGAGACTAGAGTTACCCATTGCCTGGAGGACTAGAGTTACCCAGGGCCTGGAGACTAGAGTTACCCAGGGCCTGGAGACTAGAGTTACCCAGGGCCTGGAGACTAGAGTTACTCAGGGCCTGGAGACTAGAGTTACCCAGGGCCTGGAGGACTAGAGTTACCCAGGGCCTGGAGACTAGAGTTACCCAGGGCCTTGATACTAGAGTTACCCAGGGCCTGGAGACTAGCGTTACCCAGGGCCTGGAGACTAGAGATACCCAGGGCCTGGAGACTAGAGTTACCCAGGGCCTGGAGACTAGAGTTACCCAGGGCCTGGAGACTAGAGTTACCCAGGGCCTGGAGACTAGAGTTACTCAGGGCCTGGAGACTAGAGTTGGGCACCCTGTGAGTGGGTTTTCCACAATTTATATACACTAATACACACACACACACTCTGAGGCAGTGATTCAGTCAGGTAAACAGTGCTAGGTTGAGTTGAGATGAGGGTCAGTTTAGGAGTTTATTACCTAGATAGGAGTTTATTACCTAGAAAACACATCCTCAGACATTCCCAGACCATTACACTAACAATAACATGACACTTGAACACAAACATACTCCCACAAAAATGCTTGAGTTTGTGTGTGTGTGTGTGTATTTGTGCACGATCACGTGCATGTGTGTGTGTGTGTGTGTTGTGTTAAACCACCAATTATGTGTTATGGATTATAAATAACGTGCTGTGTGAGTCACTTCGCCTGTGAGTGTGTGTGTGTGTGTGTGTCTGTGTGTGTGTGTGTGTGTGTGTGTGTGTGTGCGTGTGTGTGTGTGTCTGTGTGTGTGTGTGCGTGTGTGTGTGTCTGTCTGTGTGTGTGTGTGTGTGTGTGTGTGTGTGTGTGTGTGCGTGTGTGTGTGTGTCTGTGTGTGTGTGTGTGTGTGTGTGTGCGTGTGTGTGTGTGTGTGTGTGCGTGTGTGTGTTTCTGTGTGTGTGTGTGTGTGTGTGTGTGTGTGTGTTCTGCTGTGAGATGTCAGTGAGTTATTAATGAAAAGAAAGGATGAAACAGAAAGAGAGTTAGTTTATTACTCTCATTTATTAGTGGATACCCCTCGTACACTGTTTCTCCTCTCATTTATTAGTGGATACCCCTCGTACACTGTTTCTCCTCTCATTTATTAGTGGATACCCCTCGTACACTGTTTCTCCTCTCATTTATTAGTGGATACCCCTCGTACACTGTTTCTCCTCTCATTTATTAGTGGATACCCCTCGTTCACTGTTTCTCCTCTCATTTATTAGTGGATACCCCTCGTACACTGTTTCTCCTCTCATTTATTAGTGGATACCCCTCGTTCACTGTTTCTCCTCTCATTTATTAGTGGATACCCCTCGTTCACTGTTTCTCCTCTCATTTATTAGTGGATACCCCTCGTACACTGTTTCTCCTCTCATTTATTAGTGGATACCCCTCGTTCACTGTTTCTCCTCTCATTTATTAGTGGATACCCCTCGTACACTGTTTCTCCTCTCATTTATTAGTGGATACCCCTCGTACACTGTTTCTCCTCTCATTTATTAGTGGATACCCCTCGTTCACTGTTTCTCCTCTCATTTATTAGTGGATACCCCTCGTACACTGTTTCTCCTCTCATTTATTAGTGGATACCCCTCGTACACTGTTTCTCCTCTCATTTATTAGTGGATACCCCTCGTTCACTGTTTCTCCTCTCATTTATTAGTGGATACCCCTCGTACACTGTTTCTCCTCTCATTTATTAGTGGATACCCCTCGTACACTGTTTCTCCTCTCATTTATTAGTGGATACCCCTCGTTCACTGTTTCTCCTCTCATTTATTAGTGGATACCCCTCGTACACTGTTTCTCCTCTCATTTATTAGTGGATACCCCTCGTACACTGTTTCTCCTCTCATTTATTAGTGGATACCCCTCGTACACTGTTTCTCCTCTCATTTATTAGTGGATACCCCTCGTTCACTGTTTCTCCTCTCTCCTCTCTCCTCCTCTTCCTGCCAAGAGAGAGAGAACATGGTTTACTGAAATCAGTCAGTAGTGTGTGTACAGATGTATTATCTTAATTTGTTCACTCACAGAGAATTTTCCTGCACAGCAGGAATTGCAAATTGTAGTGTATGCGAGGTTTAAAAAGGCTTCTAAAGTTTGTAATTCCACTTTAAAACGTCAGACTTGATTTAAACAAACAAAAAATGTATCAACCCCTACAAACATTTCCATTAATTATAATCCATATAATAATTCATATTTCCTGTTGCTGTAACCGGGTCAAATAAACATCCTACATCTGCTATCTCCCTGTCTCTGTCTGTGCTTTACTTCTAGCGTGTCATCACCCCGCTGCTGAGTGTGTGTGTGTGTGTGTGTGTGTGTGGGGGGGGGGGGTTCTGTGTAACCATAGTAACTGTGCAGTGTCGTCTGGTTTCTGTTGCAGGTCTCTGAAGAGTAACAAGATAAAACTCCTGTCTGACAACATCTTCTCCAAATACACACATCTGCAGAGACTGTGAGTACAAAACAATATGAAACTGAACTGGACTAGACAGGACTGCACTGGACTAGACTGGACTGGACTAGACTGGACTGCACTGGACTGGACTGGACTAGACTGGACTGCACTGGACTAGACTGGACTGGACTAGACAGGACTGCACTGGACTAGACTGGACTGGACTAGACTGGACTGCACTGGACTAGACTGGACTGGACTAGACTGGACTGCACTGGACTAGACTGGACTGGACTGGACTAGACTAGACTAGACTAGACTGGACTGCACTGGACTAGACTGGACTGGACTAGACTGGACTGCACTGGACTAGACTGGACTGGACTAGACAGGACTGCACTGGACTAGACTGGACTGGACTAGACTGGACTGCACTGGACTAGACTGGACTAGACTGGACTGCAATGGACTAGACTGGACTAGACTGGACTGCACTGGACTAGACTGGACTGGACTAGACTGGACTGCACTGGACTAGACTGGACTGCACTGCACTGGACTAGACTGCTCTGGACTGGACTGGACTAGACTAGACTGGACACGACTGTACTAGACTGGACTGGACACGACTGGACTGGATTCGACTTGATTGATTGTCAATATTATACTTTTGTTGTCCATTTGCATGAAAATAATTTAGTCCATGTATCATAGTTGACTAGTCATAATCCTGTTAGAAAGACTGTCATATCTTGTTAGAAACATGTCTTGGTTTGAGACTGTTATCCTACTGAGCTAAAATCTAGTCCAGGGGTAGGTAACCCTGGTCATGGGGTACCACAGGCGCTTCATGTTTATGATTTACCGACCAGGAAGACCAGATGTGTTGAATTTAGGTAATCACTGAACTGATCAATTATCTCAGTTGGTCAGGTGTGGTACCTAGTTGGAACAAAACATGGTTCCCTAGTCATTAGCCTGGTTCCCTAGTCATTAGCCTGGTTCCCTAGTCATTAGCCTGGTTCCCTAGTCATTAGCCTGGTTCCCTAGTCATTGAGTGGTTCCCTAGTCATTAAGCCTGGTTCCCTAGTCAGTAGCAGGTTTCCATAGGTCATTAGCCTGGGCCCTAGTCATTGCTGAGTTCACTAGTCATTAGCCTGGTTCCCTAGTCATTAGCCTGGGTCCCTAGCCATTAGCCTGTTCCCTCGACATTAAGCCTGGTTCCCTAGTCATTAGCTGGTTCCCTAGTCATTAGCTGGTTCCTAGAAATTAGCCTGGTTCCTAGTCATAGCTGGTGCCCTAGTCATTGCCTGGTCCCTAGTAATTAGCCTGGTTCCCTAGTAATTAGCCTTGGTTCCCTCTCACTGGCCTGGTTCCCTAGTCCATTAGCCTGGTTCCATAGTCATAGCCTGGGTTCCCTAGTCATTAGCCTGGTTCCCCTAGCATTAGCCTGGTTACCTCGTCATTTAGGCCGGTTCCCTAGTCATTAGCCTGTTCCCTAGTTCTTTAGCCTGGTTCACTAGTCATTCGCCTGGTTCCCTAGTCATTAGCCTGTTTCCATAGTCAGTAGCATGGTCCCTAGTCATTAGCCTGGTTCCCTAGTCATTAGCCTGGTTCCCTAGTCATTAGCCTGGTTCCCTAGTCATTAGCCTGGTTCCCTAGTCATTGGCCTGGTTCCCTAGTCATTAGCCTGGTTCCCTAGTCATTAGCCTGGTTCCCTAGTCATTAGCCTGGTTCCCTAGTCATTAGCCTGGTTCCCTAGTCATTAGCCTGGTTCCCTAGTCATTAGCCTGGTTCCCTAGTCATTAGCCTGGTTCCCTAGTCATTAGCCTGGTTCCCTAGACATTAGCCTGGTTCCCTAGTCATTAGCCTGGTTCCCTAGTCATTAGCCTGGTTCCCTAGTCATTAGCCTGGTTCCCTAGTCATTAGCCTGGTTCCCTAGTCATTAGCCTGGTTCCCTAGTCATTAGCCTGGTTCCCTAGTCATTAGCCTGGTTCCCTAGTCATTGGCCTGGTTCCCTAGTCATTAGCCTGGTTCCTAGTCATTAGCCTGGTTCCCTAGTCATTAGCCTGGTTCCCTAGTCATTAGCCTGGTTCCCTAGTCATTAGCCTGGTTCCCTAGTCATTAGCCTGGTTCCCTAGTCATTAGCCTGGTTCCCTAGTCATTAGCCTGGTTCCCTAGTCATTAGCCTGGTTCCCTAGTCATTAGCCTGGTTCCCTAGTCATTAGCCTGGTTCCCTAGTCATTAGCCTGGTTCCCTAGTCATTAGCCTGGTTCCCTAGTTCACTAGTCATTAGCCTGGTTCCCTAGTCATTAGCCTGGTTCCCTAGTCATTAGCCTGGTTCCCTAGACATTAGCCTGGTTCCCTAGACATTAGCCTGGTTCCCTAGTCATTAGCCTGGTTCCCTAGTCATTAGCCTGGTTCCCTAGACATTAGCCTGGTTCCTTAGTCATTAGCCTGGTTCCCTAGTCATTAGCCTGGTTCCCTAGTCATTAGCCTGGTTCCCTAGTCATTAGCCTGGTTCCCTAGTCATTGGCCTGGTTCCCTAGTCATTAGCCTGGTTCCCTAGTCATTAGCCTGGTTCCCTAGACATTAGCCTGGTTCCCTAGACATTAGCTAATACAAGTTAACACCTGGAGATACCGTACGTTTTCAGGTCTTCACGCGAGGCATAGTGTACCAGGTATGTTGGGGCGAAAAGTACAGCAACAACCTGGGGAATAACGGCTGCATCTGAGAGGACTGAATGGTTGAATTAATACAAGTGTCTCGGGGAAAAGCATTACAATTACAGGACTACTTGCGTAAAACACCAACGTGGAAATTCATGTAAATATGCGACCAATACAATTTGATTTGATTTGAAAATAGTTCAGCAGCACTACACAGCAGCAGCAACAGCTGAACTCGTACAGTATTGCACAGAGAATGTGTCATTTTGGTTATCTATCACTTTATAATACATTCAGGCTTTTAGTTTGCGTCCCCAATGGCACCCTCTTCCCTAAAGAGTGCTTTTGACCAGAGCTCTATGGGGCCCTGGTCAATAGTAGTGCTCTATATAGGGAATAGGGGGACATGTTGGACGCAGGCTTAGGCAGGGGCAGCTGTATTTGAGGACCCTGGGGGGGGGGGGCGTATCCACAAAGCGTCTCAAAAGAGGTCAAAAACCTGTTTTAAAGCCTGTTAAATGTAGATTTCCTCCTAAATAGACCCGAAAGTAATGATTAATCATGAGAGGGCCATGAATAATACCTAATAATGATTATACTGCCAGAAAGATTAAAAATTAGTAATAAATTGCTGAGGTGTAGTCGCTTTTGAGGACACAAGCTCAAGTACACAGTACAAATATGAAAAATCACGTTTTTTTTCTTCTCCTATATAACAAAAGTGATGGAATAGGGCTGGAAATTATTGAAGTGCTTTCTTCCTAGTAACAATTAAACAACATACTATAATATTTCACCTTTCTTATGACTGCACAATAAATATGATGTATAGTCAATTAAATTGGCACTATTTCATTTAACTGACGACGTTTTCTGTCAGATTTCACATGCTGCATCTCAGCTGAGAAGTTAACAGAGAGAGTTAACAGAAGGGAGTTAACAGAGAGAGTTAACAGAAGAGAGTTAACAGAAGAGAGTTAACAGAAGAGAGTTAACAGAGAGAGTTAACAGAAGAGAGTTAACAGAAGAGAGTTAACAGAGAGAGTTAACAGAAGAGAGTTAACAGAAGAGAGTTAACAGAAGAGAGTTAACAGAAGAGAGTTAACAGAGAGAGTTAACAGAAGAGAGTTAACAGAAGAGAGTTAACAGAAGAGAGTTAACAGAAGAGAGTTAATAGAAGAGAGTTAACAGAAGAGAGTTAACAGAAGAGAGCAGAGAGCTGCATGTGAAGCAGGACAACCAGAATGTTCACTGTTCACAGAAAGGTCGGTGCGAACCGGTCTGAACCGCTTAAAGTCCATTAACCTTTAAGTGCACTACTTTCGACCAGGGCCCGTATCCTCAAAGCGTCTCAGAGTAGAATTGGTCTTAAGTGCTGAGAATAGAGACGTTGTAATCCAAATAAGGCTCTTGAGAGCGATGCTATAGAGGAAATATTTAGGGTCTCTGAAGAACCATACAAATATCCCAAACCAGAAAGGTTGCAGCCCTCCAGGACCGGAATTGAAAAGCCTTGCTGTAGGGTAATTTTTTTTTAAAGGTTTTAAGTACTGGTGTACCGACATGGCCATACTTGTATTCCTAATCGTATGCGTAAATTGACAGTTGATAGTCGGAACGGATCATTTTCGTGATCCGAAAAAAAAAGGGAAGCGTTTTAATATGCCTAAGTAGATATTGACAAAAAACCTCCCTGCGCATTTTCACTGCAAAAAAAAAGTTGCAGATTAGGAACAGCGCAGAGGGGTGGGATTGTGTCTGTGTGTACTCAACTTGCAGCGGGCAGCCAAGTTTGCTGTCATTCAGTCAGAATACATATTTATTCTCTGCCCCGCTTGTTAGACATTATAAACATTGATAGCAAACGTCCTCGCCGTGTTATTTATCATAGTAGCAGGCAGCAGCGATCTAAATGATCAGACAAAAAAAACATGCCAGGGAAAATTACTGGGTGAAATTATGAACCGAGTGATCATGAGAACGGTGAGGAATCAGCCCAGAACTACACGGGAGGATCTGGTTAATGATCTCAGGGCAGCTGGGACCATAGTCACCAATAAAACAATTGGTAACACACTACGCCGCGAAGGACTGAAATCCTGCAGCGCCCGCAAGGTCCCCCTGCTCAAGAAAGCACATATACAGGGCCGTCTGAAGTTTGCCAATGAACATCTGAATGACTCAGAGGAGAACTTGTTGAAAGTGTTGTGGTCAGATGAGACCAAAATGGAGCTCTTTGGCATCAACTCAACTCGCCATGTTTGGAGGAGGAGGAATGCTGCCTATGACCCCAAGAACACCATCCCCACCGTCAAACATGGAGGTGGAAACATTATGCTTTGGGGGTGTTTTTCTGCTAAGGGGACAGGACAACTTCACCGCATCAAAGGGATGATGGACGGGGCCATGTACCGTCAAATCTTGGGTGAGTACCTCCTTCCCTCAGCCAGGGCATTGAAAATGGGTTGTGGATGGGTATTCCAGCATGACAATGACCCAAAACACACGGCCAAGGCAACAAAGGAGTGGCTCAAGAAGAAGCACATTAAGGTCCTGGATAGGCCTAGCCAGTCTCCAGACCTTAATCCCATAGAAAATCTGTGGAGCTGAAGGTTCGAGTTGCCAAATGTCAGCCTCGAAACCTTAATGACTTGGAGAAGATCTGCAAAGAGGAGTGGGACAAAATCCCTCCTGAGATGTGTGCAAACCTGGTGGCCAACTACAAGAAACGTCTGACCTCTGTGATTGCCAACAAGTCATGTTTTGTAGAGGGGTCAAATACTTATTTCCCTTATTAAAATGCAAGTCAATTTATAACATTTTTGACATGCGTTTTTCTGGATTTTTTTGTTGTTATTCTGTCTCTCACTGTTCAAACAAACCTACCATTAAAATTATACACTGACCATGTCTTTGTCAGTGGGCAAACGTACAAAATCAGCAGGGGATCAAATACTTTTTTCCCTCACTGTATATTGGCCATATACAATGCCTTGCAAAAGTATTCATCCCCCTTGGCGTTTTTCCTATTTTGTTGCATTACAACCTGAAATTTAAATTGATTTGAATTTGGATTTCATGTAATGGACATACACAAAATAGTTCAAGTCTAGGTCCAAAAGACTTCTCAACAGCTTCTACCCCCAAGCCATAAGACTCCTGAACAGCTAATCATGGCTACCCGGACTATTTGCACTGCCCCCCCACCCCATCCTTTTTACGCTGCTGCTACTCTGTTAAGTATTTATGCATAGTCACTTTAACTCTACCCACATGTACATATTACCTCAACTACCTCAACTAGCTGGTGCCCCCGCACATTGACTCTGCACCGGTACCCCCCCTGTATATAGCCTCCCTACTGTCACTTTATTTTACTTCTGCTCTTTTTTTTCTCAACACTTTTTTTTTTGTTGTTGTTTTATTTTTACTTTTTTTGTTTAAAATAAATGCACTGTTGGTTAAGGGCTGTAAGTAAGCATTTCACTGTAATGTCTGCACCTGTTGTATTCGGCGCATGTGACCAATAAAATTTGATTTGATTTGATTTGATTTGAAATTGGTGAAGTGAAATGAAAATTGACTTGTTTCAAAGAATTCTACAAAATAAATCACGGAAAAGTGGTGCGTGCATATGTATTCACCCCCTTTACTATGAAGCCCCTAAATAAGATCTGGTGCAACTTTGAACATCCCACGGAGCACCATTAAATCCATTATTAAAAAATTGAAAGAATATGGCACCACAACAAACCTGCCAAGAGAGGGCCGCCCACCAAAACTCACGGACCAGGCAAGGAGGGCATTAATCAGAGAGGCAACAAAGAGACCACAGATAACCCTGAAGGAGCTGCAAAGCTCCACAGCGGAGATCGGAGTATCTGTCCATAGGACCACTTTAAGCCGTATACTCCACAGAGCTGGGCTTTACGGAAGAGTGGCCAGAAAAAAACCATTGCTTAAAGAGAAAAATAAGAAAACACATTTGGTGTTCGCCAAAAGCCATGTGGGAGACTCCCCAAACATATGGAAGAAGGTACTCTGGTCAGATGAGACTAAAATTGAGCTTTTTGTCCATCAAGGAAAACGCTATGTCTGGTGCAAACCCAACACCTCTCATCACCCCGAGAACACCATCCCCACAGTGAAGCATGGTGGTGGCAGCATCATGCTGTGGGAATGTTTTTCATCGGCAGGGACTGGGAAACTGGTCAGAATTGAAGGAATGATAGATGGTGCTAAATACAGGGAAATTCTTGAGGGAAACCTGTTTCAGTCTTCCAGAGATTTGAGACTAGGACGGAGGTTCACCTTCCAGCAGGACAATGACCCTAAGCGTACTGCTAAAGCAACACTCGAGTGGTTTAAGGGGAAACATTTAAATGTCTTCGAATGGCCTAGTCAAAGCCCAGACCTCAATCCAATTGAGAATCTGTGGTATGACTTAAAGATTGCTGAACACCAGCGGAATCCATCCAACTGGAAGGAGCTGGAGCAGTTTTGCCTTGAAGAATGGACAAAAATCCCAGTGGCTAGATGTGCCAAGCTTATAGAGACATACCCCAAGAGACTTGCAGCTGTAATTGCTGCAAAAGGTGGATCTACAAAGTATTGACCTTGGGGGGGGGGGGGGGGGGGGGGGGGGTGAATAGTTATGCATGCTCAAGTTTTCTGTTTTTTTTGCTTGTGGCTTGTTTGTTACACCCCAAAAAATATTTTGCATCTTCAAAGTGGTAGGCATGTTGTGTAAATCAAATGATACAAACCCTCCCAAAATCCATTTAAATTCTAGGTTGTAAGGCAACAAAATAGGAAAAATGCCAAGGGGGTTGAATACTTTCGCAAGCCACTGTCCCACACCCCCTTGTGCCTTATTGCTTAAATACAAGACCAGGGTCACATGTCAAAAGCCTACAACTATCTAAATCTAAAACAAAGATACTTTTGTCAAAAACATCTAAGACATCTGTCTTTTTGCGTTTTACCCCAAACCCCTTGTGACACATAAAACCCCTTGTAATGAAATGTCCTTGTCTCAGTGGGACTTCTTGGTTTAGAAAATTATAAAATTATAACTTGTTTTTTCCTTTCTTTGGCGGCCCTAGGTGCAATCTATTAGTCTGGGAAAGAGAAAGGTTTTCATATTTTCCACACTAACCTGTCGTATAGTGATCTGTAATAACACTATCTGACCTCTCTCAGGGACTCACTATTTAACATAGTTACTGTCAGTCACACAGACTCACACCCCCTTCCTATTTATCCGGTTCTTATCCATCAGGCGGCAGGTTGCCTAGAGGTTAAGAGGTTGGGCCAGTAAGTGGAAGGTTGCTGGTTCGAATCCTCGAGCTGACTAAATGAAAAACCTGCCGATTTGCCCTTGAGCAAAGCACTTAACCCTAATTTCCCCTGTAAATTGTTCTGGATAAGAGCGTCTGCTAAAATGTCAAATCTTGAATTTATTTCAGTCATAACTGTTTGACGTTTTAATAGTATTATAAGTCGTCTGCCAATTTCTTCTCCACTTTGTACTTGTACTACAGACTAAATAATGAGGGTTCCTCTGGGATGGTTCTACAGTGCATTCGGAAAGTATTCAGACAACCTTGACTTTTTCCACATTGTTACGTTACAGCCTTAATCTGAACTGGATTAAGTAGTTTTTTCCCCCTCATCAATCTACACACAATACCCCATAATGATAAAGCAAAAACATTGTTGTGTTTTTTTGGGGGGCAAATCTATTAAAAATAACTGAAATATCAGATTTACATAAGCATTCAGACCCTTTACTCATTACTTTGTTGAAGCACCTTTGCCAGCGATAACAGCCTCATGTCTTCTTGGGTATGACGCTACAAGCTCGGCACACCTGTATTTGGGTAGTTTCTCCTATTCTTCTCTGCAGATCCTCTCAAGCTCTGTCAGGTTGGATGGGGAGCGTCGCTGGACAGCTATTTTCAAGTCTCTCCAGAGATGTTGGATCGGGTTCAAGTCCAGGCTCTGGCTGGGCCACTCAAGGACATTCAGAGACTTGTCCCGAAGCCACTCCTGTGTTGTCTTGGCTGTGTGCTTAGGGTTGTTGTCCTGTTGGAAGGTGAACCTTTCCCCCAGTCTGAGGTCCTGAGTGCTCTGGAGCAGGTTTTCATCAAGGATCTCTCTATACTTTGCAACGTTCATCTTTCCCTCGATCCTGACTAGTCTCCCAGTCCCTGCCACTGAAAAACATCCCCACAGCATGATGCTGCCACCACCATGCTTCACCGTAGGGATGGTGCCAGGTTTCCTCCAGATGTGACGCTTGGCATTCATGGTCTGAGAGTCTTTAGGTGCCTTTTGGCAAACACCAAGCGGGCTGTCATGGGCCTTTTACTGAGGAGTGGCTTCCGTCTGGCCACTCAACCATAAAGGCCTGATTGGTGGAGTGCTGCAGAGATGGTTGTCCTTCTGGAAGGTTCTCCCATCTCCACAGAGGAACTCTGGAGCTCTGTCAGAGTGACCATCGGGTTCTTGGTCACCTCCCTGACCAAGGCCCTTCTCCCCAGATTGCTCAGTTTTGCCGGGCGGCCAACTCTAGGAAGAGTTTTGGTGGTTCCAAACTTCTTCCATTTAAGAATGATGGAGGCCACTGTGTTCTTGAGGAACTTCAATGCTGCAGAAATTTTTTTTGGTACCCTTCCCCAGATCTGTGCGTCGACACAATCCTGTCTCGGCGCTCTACGGACAATTCCTTCAACCTCATGGCTTGGTTTTTGCTCTGACATGCGCTGTCATCTGTGGGACCTTATATAGATAGGTGTGTGCTTTTCCAAATCATGTGCAATCAATTGAATTTACCACAGGTTGACTCCAATCAACTTGTAGAAACATCTCAAGGATGATCAATGGAAACAGGATGCACCTGAGCTCCATTTCGAGTCTCATAGCAAAGGGTCTGAATACTTATGTAAATAAGGTATTTATGTTTTTTATTTTTTATTTATTTGCTAAAATGTCTAAAAACCGGTTTTCACTTTGTCATTATGGGGTATTGTGTGTAGATTGATGAGGGAAAATTATTTAATCCATTTTAGTATAAGGCTTTAACGTTTAACGGCCCCCCCCCCCAAAAGAAAGAAATACAGTACCAGTCAGAAGTGTTGATACAGAAGAACACGTTTTAGAACACCGTAAAGAAGGCATCAATCTAGCAGTAAAAAACATCAACTATACACTACCGGTCAAAAGTTTTAGAACACCTACTCATTCAAGGGTTTTTCTTTATTTTTACTATTTTCTACATTGTAGAATAATAGTGAAGACATCAAAACTATGAAATAACACATATGGAATCATGTAGTAACCAAAAAAGTGTTAAACAAATCAATTGTCATGCTGAAAGACCCAGCCACGTTTCATCTTCAATGCCCTTGCTGATGGAAGGAGGTTTTCACTCAAAATCTCACGATACATGGCCCCATTCATTCTTTCCTTTACACAGATCAGTCATCCTGGTCCCTTTGCAGTAAAACAGCCCCAAAGCATGATGTTTCCACCCCCATGCTTCACAGTAGGTATGGTGTTCTTTGGATGCAACTCAGCATTCTTTGTCCTCCAAACACGACGAGTTGAGTTTTTACCAAAAAGTTCTATTTTGGTTTCATCTTACCATATGATATTCTCCCAATCCACTTCTGGATCATCCAAATGCACTCTAGCAAACTTCAGACGGGCCTGGACATGTACTGGCTTAAGCAGGGGGACATGTCTGGCACTGCAGGATTTGAGTCCCTGGCGGCGTAGTGTGTTACTGATGGTAGGCTTTGTTACTTTGGTCCCAGCTCTCTGCAGGTCATTCACTAGGTCCCCCCGTGTGGTTCTGGGATTTTTGCTCACCGTTCTTGTGATCATTTTGACCCCACAAGGTGAGATCTTGCGTGGAGCCCCAGATCGAGGGAGATTATCAGTGGTCTTGTATGTCTTCCATTTCCTAATAATTGCTCCCACAGTTGATTTCTTCCCAGCCTGGTGCAGGTCTACAATTTTGTTTCTGGTGTCCTTTGACAGCTCTTTGGTCTTGGCCATAGTGGAGTTTGGAGTGTGACTGTTTGAGGTTGTGGACAGGTGTCTTTTATACTGATAACAAGTTCAAACAGGTGCCATTAATACAGGTAACGAGTGGAGGACAGAGGAGCCTCTTAAAGAAGAAGTTACAGGTCTGTGAGAGCCAGAAATCTTGCTTGTTTGTAGGTGACCAAATACTTATTTTCCACCATAATTTGCAAATAAATTCATTAAAAATCCTACAATGTGATTTTCTGGATAAAAAAATTCTCAATTTGTCTGTCATAGTTGACGTGTACCTATGATGAAAATTACAGGCCTCTCTCATCTAAATACTTTTTTCCCCCACTGTATATATATATATATATATACTGTATTCTTTTTGTTTTTAAGGAACTCAGTCCAGCTTTAAACTTACTCTTGAAAGTTGTAATAGTAAAATGCACAAGGTTGCAATTTCAAAATTGGGTAGTACATCATAATTTCCTCTTGTCATGTTAATCATTGCATACCTATTTATTACATTTACATTTTAGTCATTTAGCAGGCGCTCTTATCCAGAGAGACTTACAGGAGCATTTAGGGTTAAGTGCCTTGCTCAAGGGCACATCGACAGATTTTTCACCTAGTCGGCTCGGGGATTAGAACCAGCGACCTTTCGGTTACTGGCACAACGCTCTTAACCACTAAGCTACCTGCCGCCCCATAACTTCTCAGAAATGTCCAGATCAACTAGCCCATGTCAGCTAACGTTTATTTTAGGGTTTTTAGCCCATTGATATTGTTGTACTTTTTGAATCACTCATATCAGATGAATACACATTAGACATAGCAAAATGTTTTGGAAAGTTTGTTGTTTTGAAAGTCTATTGAAAATTTGTACTAGCTAGCTACCTTTTGAGTTTGGATCCCGCAACATGGTTAGCGTCAGTTAGTGTCAGTTAGCCTTGAGGGCTTGAACACAGCCCGAGACGCGGTTAGCGTCAGTTAGCCTTGAGGGCTTGAACACAGCCCGCGACGCGGTTAGCGTCAGTTAGCGTCAGTTAGCCTTGAGGGCTTGAACACAGCCCGCGACGCGGTTAGCGTCAGTTAGCCTTGAGGGCTTGAACACAGCCCGCGATGCGGTTAGCGTCAGTTAGCATCAGTTAGCCTTGAGGGCTTGAACACAGCCCGAGACGCGGTTAGCGTCAGTTAGCCTTGAGGGCTTGAACACAGCCCGCGACGCGGTTAGCGTCAGTTAGCCTTGAGGGCTTGAACACAGCCCGCGACGCGGTTAGCGTCAGTTAGCGTCAGTTAGCCTTGAGGGCTTGAACACAGCCCGCGACGCGGTTAGCGTCAGTTAGCGTCAGTTAGCCTTGAGGGCTTGAACACAGCCCGCGACGCGGTTAGCGTCAGTTAGCGTCAGTTAGCCTTGAGGGCTTGAACACAGCCCGCGACGCGGTTAGCCATTGTGGCTGGGACCGCGGATTGTCCCGGGCTTGTGGCTGTCTAGATCCCTGCTGTTTGTTGTTGTTTTTAATCTTCCCTGAGACCTGCCGTGTCTGGAACTGCGAGGAGTAACACCATAACCCACTCCCTTAGTACCACAGTCAGGATGACGGCAGTTTGAATCAAGGCAAGGTTCTTAGGTCATGTCATAGTTTATTTACAGTGTTTATCAAAGACATGCAATTTGGATATCAGTGATTAGTTATTGACTAGAGAGTCTGTTATTATGGTCCCGATGGATGGATATGCTGGTGTGTGTGTGTGTGTGTGTGTGTGTGTGTGTGTGTGTGTGTGTGCGTTTCTATAATCAGGATTCATTATGATCATCCTTTATTCATTAAGTTAATACACACACCTAACAAGTCATGTATGAATGAAAAATGTATGCACTCACTAACTGTAAGTCGCTCTGGATAAGAGCGTCTGCTAAATGACTACAATGTATGCTTGATTACAGTGGCGGCTCCTGAAAAAATTCTCAGGAGGGGCAATTTTTCTGATGATTTAGGTGACCTACACACGTGCACGAGTCCGTGCACGCGATTCCAGATATCTTTACCTCTGAATAAACTGCCTTTATTATACCATATCCACCCTGTCCAAAGTCTCTACTTGGTCTCAGTTCTCCAGTAAACTTGTGATTATCAACAGTACACAACGGTAACAAACAATTGGGGGAACTCACGGGGCAGATAGTAACCACTTAAAAGGAAGCGATTCCCAAACCTTCCATAACAAAGCCATCACCTACAGAGAGATGAACTTGGAGAAGAGTCCCCTAAGTAAGCTTGTCCTGGGCCTCTGTTCACAAACACAAACAGACCCCACACAGCCCCAGGACAACAACAACAACAACAACAACAACACAATTAGACCCAACCAAATCATGAGAAAACAAAAAGAGAATTACTTGACACATTGGAAAGAACAAACAAAAAAACAGAGCAAACTAGAATGCTATTTGGCCCTAAACAGAGAGTACACAGTGGCAGAATACCTGACCACTGTGACTGACCCAAACTTAATGAAAGCTTTGACTATGTACAGACTCAGTGACCATAGCCTTGCTATTGAGAAAGGCCGCCGTAGGCAGACCTGGCTCTCAAGAGAAGACAGGCTATGTGCACACTGCCCACAAAATGAGGTGGAAACTGAGCTGCACTTCCTAACCTCCTGCCAAATGTATGACCATATTAGAGACACATATTTCCCTCAGATTACAGCGATCCACAAAGAATTCGAAAACAAACCCAATTTTGATAAACTCCCTTATCTACTGGGTGAAAAACCACAGTGTGCCATCACAGCTGCAAGATTTGTGACCTGTTGCCACAAGAAAAGGGCAACCAGTGAAGAACAAACACCATTGTAAATACAACCCATATTTATGTTTATTTATTTTCCCATTTGTACTTTAACTATTTGCACATTGTAACAACACTGTATATATACATAATATGACATTTGAAATGTCTTTATTCTTTTGAAACTTCTGAGTGTAATGTTTACTGTTAATATTTATTGTTTATTTCACTTTTGTTTACTATCTACTTCCCTTGCTTTGGCAATGTTAACACACGTTTCCCATGCCAATAAAGCCCTTAAATTGAATTGAATTGATAGTAAGGTCGCAATGACACAGAAAGCAGTTCAATGTCGGGGGTACAGAGTCGCTCTCTTACCAGGATCGCGGTCCGCTCTGACCAGGGTGAAGGTGGCCGGCTCCACTTCTCTGTCCGGGACTCATCCAGCCAAGTCTCCCAGCTGTATTGGGATTCAGCTGCCAGCAGCGTTTTCATTATTTAGTCCGTTCGTAGCGGGTATGTACACGATCAACAAGATCAGTCCAAAACCAACCACTGGAAATCCATGGTTGGCAGAATGTTTGTAAACTAAGTCTACAAATTAAAAACATAAAATAACGCCGCACTGCAGGTCGCAACAGAGACGCTTCTAGCCGCCATTGTCTTAGTTACGTTCAACGTTACGTCACGTATGACGAAAGCGCGTAAGTGCAAGCCCACAGACACCCATAGAGAATGTATTGAAAGCTTTGAAATGTGAAAAAAATAGATTTTACATGACAGGCTATGAGAGACTTCTGGGCGATTTTCAACTTGACTGAAATCGCCCCAAAAACGGGCGGGGCCATTTGAAGCACGACTTTAGCCTGATTTGACATTTAGTGGCTGGCAGATCAGACGTGAACACTGATAACTGCTGTTGCCGTGATATAATTGATTAGAAAAAAAATCCCTTCCTTTTCCCGTTTGGCAGTGCGTCGCCCATATCGCCCTATTGAACAAGCCGTCCCTGCTTGATTATAAAGACTATCACCATGCTGTCCATGTTAAGCACTACACCGGCGGTTAGGTCACGCCACCCCCTCTGGGTTGGCATCCATTCCAACTGGGTTAACACTGTACTGGGTTAACACTGTACTGGGTTGGGACTGTACTGGGTTGTCTCTGTACTGGGTTGGGACTGTACTGGGTTGGGACTGTACTGGGTTGTCTCTGTACTGGGTTGGGACTGTACTGGGTTGGGACTGTACTGGGTTAACACTGTACTGGGTTGTCTCTGTACTGGGTTAACACTGTACTGGGTTGTCTCTGTACTGGGTTGTCTCTGTACTGGGTTGGGACTGTACTGGGTTGTCTCTGTACTGGGTTGTCTCTGTACTGGGTTGGGACTGTACTGGGTTGTCTCTGTACTGGGTTGGGACTGTACTGGAATAACACTGTACTGGGTTGTCTCTGTACTGGGTTGGGACTGTACTGGGTTGTGTTGTAGCTAGTACCACAAACTGAACTTCATGTTATTTTAGAATGAGAACGTGCTACTAATAATATATTTGCTAGTACCTAGTGAAGTAATGTTGAATCGCTGTGCTTGAGTTAATGTTGTGTGTGCCCTCATGCGTGTGTTTCTTCTCTCAGGTTCCTACAGAATAACAGCATCCAGACCATATCCAGTCAAGCCTTCAGTGGACTCTTCAAACTAGAGAGACTGTGAGTACTGACATACCTTTATACATCTAACTGAAGGCAGAGAGGGAGGGGGGGAGAGGGAGAGGGGGAGGGAGAGGGAGAGGGGGAGGGGGGGGAGAGAGGTGGGGAGAGAGGGAAGAGGGAGAGGGGGAGAGGGGGAGAGGGAGAGAGGTGGGGAGAGAGGGAAGAGGGAGAGGGGGAGAGGGATAGGGGGAGAGAGGCAATGTACATATATGTTTCCCATGCCAATTAAGCCCTTTGAATTGAATTGATAGAGAGAGACAGACACAGAAAATACTCCTCAGTTACAACAATAGTTTTATGTTGATAAAACTGCTGTTTCAGGGAATCTGTCTGTGGGTGTTCTTTCTTTATTGCATATTTCTACTGAACCTCTCTCCCCAGAGAGAGAGAGAGAGAGAGAGAGAATATTTTGGGTTGGTGTCTCAGGCGCTTTTTCTTTCTTTTTTTTTGATGGGCTTGTATGCTCTCCTTGAGTGAGAAATAATAAGATCTCTGGAACACTCTCTCTCTCTCTCTGTCTCTCTCTCTCTGTCTCTCTCTCTCTCTGTTCTCTCTGCGCTGTTGTATCTCTCTCTCTCGCTCCTCGTCTCTCTCTATCTCTCTCTCGCTATCTCTCTGTTCTCTTCTCTCTCGGTCTCTCTCTCCTATTCTCTCTCTCGCGATCTCTCTCTCTCTGTCTCTCTACTCTCTCTCTCTCTCTCTGTCTCTGTCTCTGTCTCTCGGCTCTTCTCTCTCTCTCTCTGTCTATTCTCTCTCCTCTGTCTCTCGTCTTCCTCTTGCTCTCTCTCTCTCTCTCTCTCTCCTCCGCTATCTCTCTCTTCTCTCTCTCTGCTTCGCGCGGCTCCTCGATAGGATCGCTATCTCTCTAGCTCTTCTAGCTTCTCTCTCGGGCTCTCTCTCTCTCATCTCTCTCGCTATATTAGAGATATACTATATCTCTATTGTATAATTATCAGATCTCTCTGTCTGTCTATCCTCTCTCTCAAATCTATCTCTTCTCTCTCTCTCTCTCTCTGTTTCTCTCTCTCTCTGTGATGATAGATACTGCAGTTGTTCTAGCAAATTTACTTTATCAGTGGAATGCAACACTCCAGCACCAGATTTACTACAGGAGACAGTTAAATATTCCACTAAATAATGATTGTTAGCCCTCTCATTGTAGCATATGGTCATAAAAAACAAAAAGCATAAACCAGCCCACACACACAGTAATGGAAATATCCACGCTAACTCTCTCCATAAAGCATGGCTTAAACCAGACTGTGCGTCAGCTGTAACCTACAGGCTGTAAATACAGTCTAGGGATGTGACGCAAAGGTCACCCAATTCCCTATAGAGTATACTTCAATGGAGTACAGGCTGAATGACAACAGACACAGACAAGTAATTTTATTGAATAGTTTGGAGAATGCTCACCAGAGCCAGACGCTTTTAAAGATACCCTGTCCATCCCATCAGATAGTTTGATGGAGACAATTTGACTGCTGGATGCTGTCTGACTTTGCATGTTGATCGTTTCGTGGTTGGGGTGAAGAACTACTACGAGCTGACTCTCTTTTTATGGGGGGTAGATGAGCTTTAATGTTGCAGATGGATTGTAGCTTCCATCAACGTAATTGTCTGCATCATTTCCAATCCCCCCATATATATATTTTTTGGTGAATACAGTTGAAGTCGGAGGTTTACATACACCTTCGCCAAATACATTTAAACTCAGTTTTTCACAATTCCTGACATTTAATCCTAGTAAAAATTCCCTGTCTTAGCTCAGTTAGGATCAACACTTTATTTTAAGAATGTGAAATGTCAGAAAAAATAGTAGAGATAATTATTTATTTCAGCTTTTTATTCATTTCATCACATTCCCAGTGGGTCAGAAGTTTACATACACTCAATTAGTGTTTGGTAGCATTGCCTTTTTTTTTTGGACAGCTGCAGCCCTGACATTTTCCCTAACATCAATAGACTATTAAGGGCCATCATCACCCTTCCTATGACTTCATGTAGTGTTGAGAGACTCTTCTCCATTACCAGGCCGTGTCAAAACATCCATCATATCTTGCATGGTGACTGCACGTCTCTACAATCTATCCCTGTTGTCCTTTGAGAGGGAACTCAGTGACTCTTTGGACTATGATTAAATCATCTCCATTTTCAACACCAAGCCTAGGTGTCTAAGTCTTGTGCTGTAAAACGAGAAATACACAAGAAAAGTAAGCCCGAATACTGTTTGTTTATGATTTAGCCTGATGCATTCCCCTTGGTAGGCCAGGGGAATGCAGTTGAAGTCGGAAGTTTACATACACCTTAGCCAAATACATTTAAACTCAGTTTTTCACAATTACTGACATTTATGCCTAGTAAACATTCCCTGTCTTAGGTCAGTTAGGATCACCACTTTTATTTTAAGAATGTGAAATGTCAGAATAATAGTAGAGAGAATTATTTATTTCAGCTTTTATTTATTTCATCACATTCCCAGTGGGTCAGAAGTTTACATACACTCAATTAGTATTTGGTAGCGTTGCCTTTAAATTGTTTAACTTGGGTCAAACGTTTCGGGTAGCTTTCCACAAGCATCCAACAATAGCTTAGTGGTTAAGAGCGTTTTACCAGTAACTGAGAGGTCGCTGGTTCTAATCCCAGAGCCGACTAGGTGAAAAATCTGTCGATGTGCCCTTGAGCAAGGCACTTAACCCTAATTGCTCCTGTAAGTCACTCTGGATAAGAGCGTCTGCTAAATGACTAATAAATAAATTGGGTGATTTTTGGCCCATTCCTCCTGACTAAGCTGGTGTAACTGAGTCAGGTTTGTAGGCCTCCTTGCTCGCACACACTTTTTCAGTTCTGCCCACACATTTTCTATAGGATTGAGGTCAGGGCTTTGTGATGGCCACTCCAATACCTTGACTTTGTTGTCCTTAAGCCATTTTGCCACAACTTTGGAAGTATGCTTGGGGTCATTGTCCATTTGGAAGTCCCATTTGCGACCAAGCTTTAACTTCCTGACTGTCTTGAGATGTTGCTTCAATATATCCACATAATCTTCCTTCCTCTTTAAGGAATACCTGGAATAGTATAAAGTAATCCTTCTTCCCCCACCCCCCATAAAAAAAAGAAAAAAAAAGGTGGTTGTCCCACTGGCTATCATAAGTTGAATGCACCAATTTGTAAGTCGCTCTGGATAAGAGCGTCTGCTAAATGATGTAAATGTAAATTTAAGGCAAAGGGTGGCTATTTGAAGAATCTCAATTATTTGGTTACTACATGATTCCATTTGTGTTATTTCACAGTGTTGATGTCTTCATTATTATTCTACAATGTAGAAAATAGCAAAAATAAAGAAAAACCCTTGAATGAGTAGGTGTGTCCAAACTTTTGACTGGTACTGTATGTATATGGGGGATACAACCATCTCAGCTCTGCAGATTTTGCTGCGAAGAGACAGAATCATTAAATCATTTGTTTTGGTACTGTCCATATGCAGCTTATTTTTAGTCAGTACATCGAAAATCTTTTCCCAACTATTTTGCAATCTATATGGCACAGCTGTCACTATTTGTTAAGCAGAAAGGAGAAAGGAGGAGGGAGGAGGATGCTCTCATATGTTTAGATGTTTATCTCTGTTGTGTAGAAGGAATAATGTTCAGTAATACATATTTTTCCTCTCTCTGTAACCCCCTTTCTCTCTCTCTCTCTCTCTCTGTCTCTCTCTCTCCCTCTCTCTCTCTCTCTCTCTCTCTCTCTCTCTCTCTCTCTCTCTCTCTCTCTCTCTCTCTCTCTCTCTCTCTCTCTCTATCTCTCTCAGGTTTCTGAGTGTGAACTCCATTTCATCTCTCAAACTGGGTGTGTTCAGTGATCTCCGTAACTTATGGTGGCTGTGAGTACAGAGCCGGAACACAAACACACGTTTATTTTACTATCCTTGTGGGGACCAAACAAGGGGTCCATCAAACCATCCCCAAAACCCTAACCGAACCTAACCGGACCCGAGCGCTAACCGAAACCCAACCCGAACCGTACGGACGCCCAAAACCGAACCATCCCTAAAACCGGATTCCAATCCAAACCCTAACCAACCCCAACAGCCCACCACCGAACCCAAACCGAAAGCACACCCTAGCCCAACCCAACCAACCAAACCATGCGGGCCCCAAACCCATAACCAACCAACCTTACCCCACCCCAAACCCAAAAGACCTAACCGTGATCCCGACTCCTAACCCAACCTAACAAAACCAACCCTAACATACCCCAGCCCCGAAACCCAAACCAACCGAACCGTTATCCCAGCTCCTAACCCAACCAACTCAAGCCCCCGAGCCCCAACTAACCAACCGATCCCTACCTCCGAACCCAACAACCCAACCAAAACCGCCATCGCCAACCCAACCCTAAACCGAACCTTATCCCTATCCCTAACCCTAACCTAACCCTAACCTTATCCCTATCCCCAAACCAACCAAACCCAACCGACCCAGCCCAACCCAACCTAACCTAACCTAACCACCACGGCCCGGGCCCCGAAACCAACCGATCCCAGCGCCACCCAACCAAACCAAAACCTTCCCATCCCTAACCCTAGCCAACCCTAACCATCCCAACCCAACCTAACCCAACCGTTCCGACCCCGGAACCGAAAACCAACCCGAACCGGAGCCGAGCCCAAACCCGTAACCGAACCGAACCGGGAGCCGACCCGAACAGAACCAACCGAACGAGCCCGAGCCGAAAACCGAACCGAACCGAACCGTGAGCCCGAGCCGAGCCCACCCAACCCAAACCGAACCGAAACCTAGCGCCAGCCAACAACCCGAACCGGAGCCATCCCAACCCGGACCGAAAACCGAACCGGAGCCGAGCCCAACACGAACGAACCCGAACCGGAGCAGAGGCCCAACCCGAACCGGAGCCAGCCCAAACCCGAAACCGGACCCGAGCCCCGACCGAACCCGAACCGAGCCCGAGCCCGAACCCGAAACCCAAACCCGAACGAACCGAACGACCCGAGCCCCGAACGCAGACCCTAACGGAGACCAGCCCAACCCGAACCGAGCCCGAGCCCCAAACCCGAACTAACCCAAACCTGAGCCCGACCCGGACCCTAAACCGAACCCGAACCCATCCCATCCCGAACCTAACCGTAGCCCAGCCCCTAACCGAAACTAACCCTAACCTTATCCCTATCCCCTAACCCTAACCTAACCTAACCTAACCTAACCCTAACCTTAAACCCTAAAATAACCTTTTTCCTTCTGGGGACTGCCGAAATGTCTGAATTTACTTTGTTTTAATATACCTGTGAGTACTCCTGGTCCCCACAAGGATAATAAAACCAAATACACACACACACACAGACACTCATACAACAGACCACATCAAAGGTAGGATTTGGGCTGTTCTGCAGTGTAGACAATCACAGAAACCAGCTGAGCCCGTATCACCAGATTTCTCACGTTACCACACAAGAATGCAGCTCAACATGATCCATTTGATCACAGCGTCTGTTTATTGTAAAATCAACTCTAATAAAAACACGTCTGCTCGTTAAATGCTGCCAAAACAACAATGACTGTTTGTTAGCATCTACCAGTGTGCAGATTCATTGTTTTTTCTTCATTGTTTTTCCTAGTTTGCAAAATTTCTTTGGATATGGTCATACTAGTAGACTTGTTTGTGTGCGTTGTCATGTGTTGGCTAAAAGCACAATATGCCGCCAAGTTAAAAACTGTGTATTCTCTCTCTCTCTCTCTCTCTCTCTCTACTCTCTCTCATCTCTCTCTCTCTCTCTCTGAGCTCTCGATATCTCTGCCTATCTCTCTCTCTATCTCTCTCTCTCTCTCTCTCTCTCTCTCTCTCTCTCTCTCTCTCTCTCTCACCAGGGTGTTGGATCATAACCCTCTGAAAAGTATCTCCCAGGACACCTTCACTGGCCTCACCTCCCTCATGTTCCTGTGAGTAGCAGTCCTTCTCTCTCTCTGTGTGTTTGTCATTTTTTTTTCTCCAAATGGCTTGTTTCATTCCTCTATTGCATCGGTAGCGAATCCTCTACTGTACATCCCCCCATCTCAGAGAGAGGGAGAGACAGACAGAAAGAGAGAGAGAGAGACAGACTGGGAGAGGAGAGAGAGAGAGAGAGCGAGAGACAGAGAGAGAGAGAGAGACAGAGAGAGAGAGAGAGAGAGACAGAGAGAGAAAATATAAAAGGTAGAGAGACAAACATAGTGAAAGAAAAGACTATCTGTTAATAAGCAACTGAATATCTGTTGATAAGCAACTGCTTGCTAAGGTTACGGTTAGGTTTAGGTTTAGGATAAGGGTTAAGTTTAGGGTTAGGATAAGGGTTAAGGTTAGGGTTAGTAGATAAGGGTTAAGGTTAGGGTTAGTAGATAAGTTGAAATGTTACTGATAGTCTGTAGAGCATCTACAGATGGACTATCCAAATAAAATGTTACCAAAATAACTATTCTCTATTAGCTGAGAGTACTTTTGAGAAGCTGAAGGAATTAGCATTGGCGTGACTTAATGTCTAACCTTGTCCATTCAGACTTCATGTCTAACATTAACCATTCAGACTTAATGCCTAACCTTAACCATTCAGACTTAATGCCTAACCTTAACCATTCAGACTTAATGTCTAACCTTAACCATTCAGACTTAATGCCTAAACTAAACCTTAAACACTTCAAAATGTGACGCTTGGAACAACTTCGAACTTAGACGTTTGAAAAACATGGAGGAATGTCTAATTCTGACATGAGTCTGTGAGAGCTTTGTGTACTGTACTGTACACCGATTAACAGAAGTTTGACAAGTTGAACTTCATCATTTACATAACAATCCCTATAGTCTTGCCGAGGCAGCACCCCGGTACACACTTTAAAAAAAACATGCTATCTAGAACCTAAAAGGGTTCCTCGTCTGTCCCAATAGGAGAACTCTTTGAAGAACCCTTTTAGGTTCCAGGTAGAACCCTTTTAGGTTCCAGGTAGAACCCTTTTTGCAGTGGTGGAAAATGTACCCAGTTGTCATACTTGAGTAAAAGTAAAGATGCCTTAGCTCTCCGTGGCCGACGTGAGTAAGACATTTAACCCAGTAAAATACTACTTGAGTAAACGTCTAAAAGTATTTGGTTTTAAAATATACTTAAGTATCAAAAGTAAAAGCATAAATAATTTCAAATTCCTTATATTAAGCCAACCATGGCACCATTTGCTTGTTTTCTTTTATTTATGGATAGCCAGGGGCACACTGCAACACTCAGACACCATTTACAAATGAAGCGTGTGTGTTTAGTGAGATGACCAGGGATGTTCTCTTAATAAGTGCATGAATGGACCATTTTCCATGTCCTGCTAAGCATTCAAAATGTTACGAGTACTTTTGGCTGTCAGGGAAAATGTATGGAGTAAAAAGTACATTATTTTCTTTAGGAATGCAGTGGAGTAAAATTGTCAAAAATATAAATAGTAAATTAAAGCACATATACCCCATAAAACTACTTAAGTAGTACTTTAAACTATTTTTACTTAAGTACTTTACACCACTGCAGAAGAGAAGCTTCATGTATCTAACTATAGTTGACAAATGTCGGCAATTATAATGTGTCCTACCAAATGTTGGAAATTACAATGTGGCCTACCAAATGTAAGTAAGTAAAAACTACTTTACACCACTGCCTTTTTGGTTCCATGTAGAATCCTTTTGGGTTCCATGTAGAATCCTTTTGGGTTCCATGTAGAATGCTTTTGGGTTCCATGTAGAATCCTTTTGGGTTCCATGTAGAATCCTTTTGGGTTCCATGTAGAACCAAAAAAGCGTTCTCCCTGGAACCAAAAAGGATTCTCCTATGGGGACAGCCAAAGAACCCTTTTGGAACCCTTTCTTTCTGAGTGTGTAGGAGTGTGTCTTTGTGTTTTCTGTTCTCTCCAAATATGGCTTCCAGCTGTGTGTCTTCCCTAAGGAGGTTACGTGGTTTTGCGTCCGTGTGCGTATGTGTGCACGTGTGTCCGTCCATCCATCATGTGTGTGTGTGTGTGTATTCCTCTCTCCCCAGCTCCATGGTGAATACGTCTCTCGTGCAGATCCCCCAGCCCAGCCTCTGTCACCACACTCCTAACCTCAGCTGGGTGTGAGTTACACATCTACATTTACATTTACATTTACGTCATTTAGCAGACGCTCTTATCCAGAGCGACTTACAAATAGGTGCATTCACCTTATAGCCAGTGGGATAACCACTTTACAATGTTTTTTTTTTTTTTTGGGGGGGGGGGAGGGGTCAAAGCTGGCGTCGTGAGGGAGCTTGTTCCACCATTGGGGTGCCAGAGCGTCGAACAGTTTTGACTGGGCTGAGTGGGAACTATGCTTCCGCAGAGGTAGGGGAGCCAGCAGGCCAGAGGTGGATGAACGCAGTGCCCTCGTTTGGGTGTAGGGACTGATCAGAGCCTGAAGGTACGGAGGTGCCGTTCCCCTCACAGCTCCGTAGGCAAGCACCATGGTCTTGTAGCAGATGCGAGCTTCAACTGGAAGCCAGTGGAGTGTGCAGAGGAGCGGGGTGACGTGAGAGAACTTGGGAAGGTTGAACACCAGACGGGCTGCGGCATTCTGGATGAGTTGTAGGGGTTTAATGGCACAGGCAGGGAGCCAAGCCAACAGCGAGTTGCAGTAATCCAGACGGGAGATGACAAGTGCCTGGATTAGGACCTGTGCCGCTTCCTGTGTAAGGCAGGGTCGTACTCTCCGAATCTACTTATCCCCATCCATCAAAATGTGCCCGATAGACATGGCCGCTCTGTTTCTGGTTACTAAGCAACTTCCCAGTATTATTATTTGTGTGTTATTTCTCACCTTATTAGCTCAGAACATCCTTTGCATTATTACATATAGCCAGAAAGAACTTTGGATATTAGAGCAGATGTAAATCACCAGCATTTCGACCAGAAATACGACTTTCCTGAATTTGGATCCTTTCTCCCTCCCGGGACGGCTACAAAGCCCTCCCTCGCCCTCCCTTCGGCAAATAAGATCACGCCTCCATCCTGATCCTCCCTTCCTATAGGCAGAATTTCAAACAGGAAGTACCCGTGGTAAGGACTGTTCAACACTGGCCTGACCAATCGGAATCCACGCTCCAATATTGTTTTGATCAATTGGACAGGGACATGTTCCAGGTAGCCTCTGAGAATAACGTCGACGTATACGCTGACACGGTGACTGAGTTCATCAGGAAGTGTACAGGGGATGTTGTTCCCACTGTGAAGATTAAAACCTATCCAAACCCGAAACTGTAGATAGATGGCAGCATTCGCGCAAAACTGAAAGCAAGAACCACCACATTTAACCATGGTCCCAGGTTTCCTCCAGACGTGACAATCTTGGTTTCATCAGACCAGAGAATCTTGTTTCTCATGGTCTGAGAGTCCTTTAGGTGCAAACTCCAAGCGCGCTGTCATGTGCCTTTTACTGAGGAGTGGCTTCCGTCTGGCCACTCTACCATAAAGGCCTGATTGGTGGAGTGCTGCAGAGATGGTTGTCCTTCTGGAAGTTTCTCTCATCTCCACAGAGGAACTCTGGAGCTCTGTCAGAGTGACCATCGGGTTCTTAGTCACCTCCCTGACCAAGGCCCTTCTCACCTGATTGCTCAGTTTGGCCGGGCGGCCAGCTCTAGGAAGATTATTGGTGGTTCCAAACTTATTCCATTTAAGAATGATGGAGGCCACTGTGTTCTGGGGACCTTCAATGCTGCAGAAATGTTTTGGTACCCTTCCCCAGATCTGTACCTCGACACAATCCTGTCTCTGAGCTCTACGGACAATTCCTTCGACCTCATAGCTTGGTTTTTGCTCTGACATGCACTGTCAACTGTGGGACCTTATATAGACAGGTGTGTGCCTTTCCAAATCATGTCCAATCAATTGAATTTACCGCAGGTGGACTCCAATCAAGTTGTAGAAACATCTCAAGGATGATCAATGGAAACAGGATGCACTTGAGCTAAATTTTGAGTCTCATAGCAAAGGGGGTGAATACTTATGTAAATAAGATATTTCTGTTTTTTATTTGTATAAATTTGCACAAAAATCTAAAAACGTGTTTTCGCTTTGTTATTATGGGGTATTGTGTGTAGATTGATGAGGATTTTATTTTAAATTTAATCAATTTTAGAATAAGGCAGTAAAGTAACAAAATGTGCAAAAAGTCAAGGGGTCAGAATACTTTGCAAATGCACTGTATGTAAAATTGAGCTCAGGTGCATCCTGTTTCCATTGATCATGCTTCAGATGTTTCTACAACTTGACTGGAGTCCACCTGTCCATAATTTTTATACATCCCATCACACACACACACACACACATATATATATATATAAACCTACATGGCCCTGTGTGAAAAAGTGTCTGCCCCCCCCTGTTATAACACAACTCAACTGTGGTTTATCACACATGAGTTCAATTCCTCTAGCCACACCCAGGCCTGATTACTGCCACACCTGTTCTCAATCAAGGAATCACTTAAATAGGACCTGCCTGACAAAGTGAAGTAGACCAAAAGATCCTCAAAAGCTAGACATCATGCCGAGATCCAAAGAAATTCAGGAACAAATGTGAAGAAAGTAATTGAGATCCATTAGTCTGGAAAAGGTTATAAAGCCATTTCTAAAGCTTTGGGACTCCAGCGAACCACAGTGAGAGCCATTATCCACAAATGGCAAAAACATGGAACAGTGGAACCTTCCCAGGAGTGGCCGGCCGACCAAAATTACCCCAAGAGCGCAGCGACGACTCATCCAAGAGGTCACAAAAGACCCCACAACAACATCCAAATAGCTGCAGGCCTCACTTGCCTCAGTTAAGGTCAGTGTTCATTACTCCACCATAAGAAAGAGACTGGGCAAAAATACCCTGCATGGCAGAGTTCCAAGACGAAAACCACTGCTGAGCAAAAATAACATTAAGGCTTGTCTCATTTTTGCCAGAAAACATATTGATGATCCCCAAGACCTTTGGGAAAATACTCTGTGGACTGATGAGACAAAAGTTAAACATTTTGGAAGATGTGTGTCCCATTACATCTGGTGTAAAAGTAACACCGCATTTCAGAAAAAGAACATCATACCAACAGTAAAATATGGTGGTGGTAGTGTGATGGTCTGGGCCTGTTTTGCTGCTTCAGGACCTGGAAGACTTGCTGTGATAAATGGAACCATGAATTCTGCTGTCTACCAAAAAATCCTGAAGGAGAATGTCCGGCCATCTGTTCGTGACCTCAAGCTGAAGCGAACTTGGGTTCTGCAGCAGGACAATGATCAAAAATACACCAGCAAGTCCTCCTCTGAATGGCTGAAGAAAAACAAAATGAAGACTTTGGAGTGGCCTAGTCAAAGTCCTGACCTGAATCCTATTGAGATGCTGTGGCATGACCTTAAAAAGGCAGTTCATGCTCAAACCCTCCAATGTGGCTGAATTACAACAATTCTGCAAAGATGCAGTGGGCCAAAATTCCTCCACAGTAAAAGTCTGTAAAAGACTCATTGCAAGTTATCGCAAACGCTTGATTGCAGTTGTTGCTGCTAAGGGTGGCCCAACCAGTTATTAGGTTGTAGGGGGCAAACACTTTTTCACACAGGGCCATGTGGGTTTGGATTCTGTTTTCCATTAATAATAATAATAACCTTCATTTCAAAACTGCATTTGGTGTTTACTTGTGTTATCTTTGACTAATATTTAAATTTGTTTGATCTGAAACATTTAAGTGTGACAAACATGCAAACACATAATAAATCAGGAAGGGGGCAAACACTTTTTCACACCACTGTATATATATATATATATATATATATATATATATATATACAGTACCAGTCAAACGTTTGGACACACCTACTCATTCCAGGGTTTTTCTTTATTTACTATTTTCTACATTGTAGAATAAGAGTGAAGACATCAAAACTATGAAATAACACATATGGAATCATGTAGTAACCAAAAAAGTATAAAATATATTTTATATTTGAGATTCTTCAAAGTAGCCACCCTTTGCCTTGATGACAGCTTTGCACACTCTTGGCATTCTCTCAACAAGCTTCACCTGGAAGGCTTTTCCAACAGTCTTGAAGGAGTTCTCACATATGCTGAGCACTTGTTGGCTGCTTTTCCTTCACTCTGCGGTCCAACTCATCCCAAACCATCTCACTTGGGTTGAGGTCGGGTGATTGTGGAAGCCAGGTCATCTGATGCAGCACTCCATCCCTCTCCGTCTTGGTCAAATAGCCTTTACACAGCCTAGAGATGTGTTGGCTCATTGTCCTGTTGAAAAACAAGTGATAGTCCCACTAAGTGCAAACCAGATGGGATAGCATTTTGCTGCAGAACGCTTTGGTAGCCATGCTGGTTAAGTGTGCCTTGAATTCTAAATAAATCACAGACAGTGTCACCAGCAAAGCACCCCCACACCATCACACCTCCTCCTCCATGCTTCATGGTGGGAACCACAGATGCAGAGATCATCCGTTCACCTATTCTGCGTCTCACAAAGACACGGCGGTTGGAACCAAAAATCTCAAATTTGTACTTATCAGACCAAAGTACAGATTTCCACCAGTCTAATGTCCATTGCTCGTGTTTCTTGGCCCAAGCAAGTATCTTCTTCTTATTGGTGTCCTTTAGTAGTGGTTTCTTTTTTGCAAATCGACCATGAAGGCCTGATTCACGCAGTCTCCTCTGAACAGTTGATGTTGAGATGTGTTCGTTACTTCAACTCTGTGAAGCATTTATTTGGGCTGCAACCTGAGGTGCAGTTAACTCTAATGAACTTATCCTCTGCAGCAGAGGTAACTCTGGGTCTTATTTTCCTGTGGCGGCCAGTTTCATCATAGCGCTTGATGGTTTTTGCGACTGCACTTGAAGAAACGTTCAAAGTTCTTGAGATTTTCCGGATTGACTCACATTCATGTCTTAAAGTAATGATGGACTGTCGTTTCTCTTTGCTTATTTGAGCTGTTCTTGCCATAATATGGACTTGGTCTTTTACCAAATAGGGCTATCTTCTGTATACCACCCCTACCTTGTCACAACATAAATTATTGGCTCAAACGCATTAAGAAGGAAAACAATTCCACAAATTAACTTTTAAAAAGGCACACCTCTTAATTGAAATGCATTCCAGGTGACTACCTCATGAAGCTGGTTGAGAGAATGCCAAGAGTGTGCAAAGCTGTCATCAAGACAAAGGGTGGCTACTTTGAAGAATCTCAAATATAAAAAAATAATTTTGATTTGTTTAACACCTTTTTGGTTACTACATGATTCCATATGTGTTGTTTCATAGTTTTGATGTCTTCACTCTTATTCTACAATGTAGAAAATGGTAAATATAGAAAAACCCTGGAATGAGTAGGTGTGTCCAAACTTTTGACTGGTACTGTATGTATATGGGGGATACAACCATCTCAGCTCTGCAGATTTTGCTGCGAAGAGACAGAATCTGCTTGTCCAACATCTTATTCCGAAATTATGGGCGTTAATATGGAGTTGGTCCCCCCCTTTGCTGCTATAACAGCCTCCACTCTTCTGGGAAGGTTTTCCACTAGATGTTGGAACATTGCTGCGGCGGACTTGCTTCCATTCAGCCAACAAGAGCATTAGTGAGGTCGGGCACTCGATTTGGCGATTATGCCTGGCTCACAGTCGGCGTTCCACTTCATTCCCAACGGTGTTCGACGGGGTTGAGGGTTCAGGGCTCTGTGCAGGCCAGCCACGTTCTTCCACACCCGCACTAACCTTTAAGCTAAATATTGACCAATAAAGATTCGCTAAAATATGGTGTGGCGACCAATAACATTTTATTTTATTTTATTTGTATTTATCTATCCAATCCAATCTATTTATCCAACCACCCATCCATCCATCAATGCCATCTACATTTCAAACCATCCTTTCTATCCAATCCAATCTATTTATCCAACCACCCATACATCCATCAATTGGCCATTACATTTCCAACCCATCCTTATTATCCAATCCAATCTTACTTGATCCAACCACCCATCCATCCATCAATGCCATCTACATTTCCAACCATCCTATCTATCCAATCCAATCTATTTATCCAACCACCCATCCATCCATCAATGCCATCTACATTTCCAACCATCCTATCTATCCAATCCAATCTATTTATCCAACCACCTTATCCATCCATCAATGCCATCTACATTTCCAACCATCCTACCTGTCCATCTATCATTCCATCCTATCCTGAACACAGGAGTTCTTTATCATAATCATTTGACTGTCAGCATTAATCCATCCCATCCCATTCCATCCTTAGAAAAAGAAAGACAGAGGTTATTTTCTTCTGCAGTAAAGTGATTGTTATTATCACACACACACAGAAAGCTATATATCTCTCCAGTGTTAAGGGAGTAGATGAGAAAGCTATATATCTCTCCAGTGTTAAGGGAGTAGATGAGAAAGCTATATATCTCTCCAGTGTTAAGGTAGTAGATGAGCATCCTGCTGCAGACAAAGATAAGGAGTGTGGCAGGCGGTCAGCCTGACCGTGTGTGTGAGATGTAAAAATGAACACCAATGTTCTCTCTCTCTCTCTCTCTCTCTCTCTCTCTCTCTCTTCTGCGCTCTCTCCCTTCTACTCTCTTCTACTCTCTCTCTCTCGCTCTCTCTAATATGGGTTCTCTCTTCGAGCTTCTCTCTCTCTCTCTTCTCCTCTCTATAGCTATCTCTATCGTCTCTATCGGCTCTACGGAGATCTCTGAGCGGATATCGTCTCAGCCCGAGATCTCGTCTTCCAGATCCAGATAGACGAGCTGCGATAGTATCACAGGGAGCGCCCTATCTCCGATTAGCGAGAGCAACGCGAGCTACGCGAGATAGGCGAAGAGAGCATACAGCGCGAGCGAGCCTCCCCTCTACGACGTCCCGACCGCACCAGAGAAAAAGCGGAAGCGGCCCGAACAGCGCGTCAAGAAACCCCTCTCGCATCTTCTCTCTCTATCTTTTTACCCCCCTCTTTATACTCTCCCTTTCTCTCTTTTCCCCCCTCTCTCTCTCATCCCCCTCTCTCACTCTCTCTATCTTCCCTTTGTCTCTCGCCTGCTCTCTCTCTCTCTTTCTCCCCCCTCTCTCTCAATTCAATTCAATTTAAGGGCTTTATTGGCATGGGAAACGTGTGTTAACATTGCCAAAGCAAGTGAAGTAGATAGTAAACAAAAGTGAAATAAACAATAAATATTAACAGTAAACATTACACTCAGAAGTTTCAAAAGAATAAAGACATTTCAAATGTCATATTATGTATATATACAGTGTTGTAACAATGTGCAAATAGTTAAAGTACAAATGGGAAAATAAATAAACATAAATATGGGTTGTATTTACAATGGTGTTTGTTCTTCACTGGTTGCCCTTTTCTTGTGGCAACAGGTCACAAATCTTGCAGCTGTGATGGCACACTGTGGTTTTTCACCCAGTAGATAAGGGAGTTTATCAAAATTGGGTTTGTTTTCGAATTCTTTGTGGATCGCTGTAATCTGAGGGAAATATGTGTCTCTAATATGGTCATACATTTGGCAGGAGGTTAGGAAGTGCAGCTCAGTTTCCACCTCATTTTGTGGGCAGTGTGCACATAGCCTGTCTTCTCTTGAAAGCCAGGTCTGCCTACGGCGGCCTTTCTCAATAGCAAGGCTATGCTCACTGAGTCTGTACATAGTCAAAGCTTTCCTTAAGTTTGGGTCAGTCACAGTGGTCAAGTATTCTGCCACTGTGTACTCTCTGTTTAGGGCCAAATAGCATTCTAGTTTGCTCTGTTTTTTTGTTTGTTCTTTCCAATGTGTCAAGTAATTCTCTTTTTGTTTTCTCATGATTTGGTTGGGTCTAGTTGTGTTGTTGTTGTTGTTGTCCTGGGGCTGTGTGGGGTCTGTTTGTGTTTGTGAACAGAGCCCCAGGACAAGCTTACTTAGGGGACTCTTCTCCAAGTTCATCTCTCTGTAGGTGATGGCTTTGTTATGGAAGGTTTGGGAATCGCTTCCTTTTAAGTGGTTATAGAATTTAACGGCTCTTTTCTGGATTTTGATAATTAGTGGGGTATTGGCCTAATTCTGCTCTGCATGCATTATTTGGTGTTTTACGTTGTACACGGAGGATGTTTTTGCAGAATTCTGCATGCAGAGTCTCAATTTGGTGTTTGTCCCATTTTGTGAATTCTTGGTTGGTGAGTGGACCCCAGACCTCAGAACCATAAAGGGCAATGGGTTCTATAACTGATTCAAGTATTTTTAGCCAGATCCTAATTGGTATGTCAAATTTTATGTTCCTTTTGATGGCATAGAAGGCCCTTCTTGCCTTGTCTCTCAGATCGTTCACAGCTTTGTGGAAGTTACCTGTGGCGCTGATGTTTAGGCCGAGGTATGTATAGTTTTTTGTGTGCTCTAGGGCAACGGTGTCTAGATGGAATTTGTATTTGTGGTCCTGGCAACTGGACCTTTTTTGGAACACCATTATTTTGTCTTACTGAGATTTACTGTCAGGGCCCAGGTCTGACAGAATCTGTGCAGAAGATCTAGGTGCTGCTGTAGGCCCTCCTTGGTTGGTGACAGAAGCACCAGATCGTCAGCAAACAGAAGACATTTGACTTCAGATTCTAGTAGGGTGAGGCCGGGTGCTGCAGACTGTTCTAGTGCCCTCGCCAATTCGTTGATATCTATGTCTCTCCCCTCTCTCTCTAGGGATTTTGAGGGGAACCAGATCTTAACCATCAACTACTCCACTCTGATGACCTGCAGCAAGCTCACAGTGCTGTAAGTGCAAAGTACCGATGTGCGTGCGTCTCTACAGCACGTGAGTGTGTGCATGTGTCTGTACATAAAGGTATCATGCACCCATTGTTTTAGATGGGGGCACAAAGTACATGATGATGGGGGGGGGGGGGGGGTTTACATTTTTCAAACACCTCAAACTCTTTTTTTCCTGCAATCATTATGCCTCTTCTATGTCAAGAAGATGTATATTATTCTACCTGGGTTAAGCATAACTCCTTCCCTGTTCAATTGTCATTTTCATGAGGGTGTTATCACATCTCAATATAGTGCACTAACATGCCCAAGATATTACCTCCACATTACAACACATGGGATCATACATTTAAGTCATTTAGCAGACGCTCTTATCCAGAGCAACTTACAGGAACGATTAGGGTTAAGTGCCTTGCTCAAGAGCACATCGACAGATTTTTCACCTAGTCGGCTCGGGGATTAGATCCAGCGACCTTTCGGTTACTGGCACAACGCTCTTAACCACTAAGCTACCTACAGGCACAGATCATGGCATCATAATTAATATACTTAACATCGTGATATTATCATAAAGTGCCAGATTACATTTAAACCAAGTGTTTTTCTCAGCATAACATCTTGATTCTGTGTCCTCCTGACTGGAAGTTCTTTTTTTTTTAAGAAACTAAATATGCTTCTTTGCATCTTATTCAGTACATTTAGTTATTAGTTATTGCTTCCTTTTCTAAAGTCAGCAGGTAGTTAGCTACTCTAACTGATCACTAGTTATGAGGTTGGGAGATTGGGAACCTTGATAGTTATCAAAAGCTAACTTCTTAAAGTTTGCTAAGTGGCTAGTATTACCGAGAAACAACAAAAACATTTTTGTTGTATTTATTCATCAAGAAGGAATCAATATCTGAGTTCCTATCTGTCTTTTTCTAGAACATAGCCCGTCTTTCTTTCCTCTGGGGTATATTACAGCATCACTCTTTAAGACAACCTGAGGTCCCCGTCTGATACAATATCCTACAGACATCACTTTACAACGTCATTAAACACGTATCTCAAAGGGAATCTTGCTGTTTTCTTTTCCGTTTGTCAGGGCATGGTTTAATAGGAAAATCTCTATAGACACAATGTTAATTTATTAGGAGTCCCTGTATTGGTATCTTACAGGCATGATTTTAAAACAGTTATTTTGGAATATCTGTGTTGGCTTAGTTTTAAAACAAAGTTAGTTTGTTGGGATTATCTGTCTCTGTATCCTACAGGCGTGTTTTTAAAACAGCAGTAAACTACATTAGTAGATCTCTGCAGAGATGTGTCTGTTTGTATTCCCTGCAGACCTCTTGTGAAATCAGTTCCGCTACATACCCTGGTGACCTCTCTATTTGCTGTATAATCTTCTCTTCTACAGCCTCTCCCTCTCTCTCTCTCTGTCTCTCTCTCTCTCTGTCTCTCTCTCCCTCCCTCTCTCTCTCTCTCTCTCTCTCACCTCTCTCTCACCTCTCTCTCACCTCTCTCTCTCTCTCTCTCTCTCTCTCTCTCTCTCTCTCTCTCTCTCTCTCTCTCTCTCTCTCTCTCTCTCTCAATTTCAATTCAATTTAAGGGCTTTATTGGCATGGGAAACGTATGTTAACATTGCCAAAGCAAGTGAAGTAGAAATTAACAGTAAATATTAACAGTAAACATTACACTCAGAAGTTTCAAAAGAATAAAGTCATTTCAAATGTCATATTATGTATATATACAGTGTTGTAACAATGTGCAATTAGTTAAAGTACAAATGGGAAAATAAATAAACATAAATATGGGTTGTATTTACAATGGTGTTTGTTCTTCACTGGTTGCCCTTTTCTTGTGGCAACAGGTCACAAATCTTGCAGCTGTGATGGCACACTGTGGTTATTCTACCAGTAGATAAGAGAGTTTAGCAAAATTTTGGATTGTTTTTGAATATGTGTGGATCGCTGGTAATATGAGGGAAAATGTATCTCTAATAGGGTATACATTTGGCAGGAGGGTTAGGAAGTTCAGCTCAGTTTCAAACATCATTTTGTGGGCAGTGTGAACATAGCTTGTCTTCTTTGAGAGCCAGGTCTCTCTCGCTCTATATCTATCCTCGCCCCCTCCTCTCGCGCGCGCTCCGCGCGCGCGCACGAGCGGCGCCACGCGCGCCAGCGCCCGCGGCTCGGCGGCGCGCGCGCGCGCGCCCCACTCTGCGCAGCCCCAGCTACCCTCGCCTCGCTCGCCCGGCGCAAGCTCATCGCCTCTCGCTCGCATCGCAGCATATCTCAGCGACCGAGACCAACCACGCGACGCGTACCGAATTCATCTCCCTCTCTCCGCCTCGTCTCATCTTCTCTCTACCTCACACATCTCAACTGCTCCTCGCTCCATCTAACTGTCTCTTCTCTTTCCATCTACATGTCTCTCTCGCATCTCCTGATACTCGTCTCCATGCTCACTCAACACTCGCCTCTCTCCGCGTCTCGTCTCTTCTCTCTCGCTCTCTCTCTCTCCCATCCACTCGCTCCTCTCTCTCTCCTCCATCCACTCTCTCGCTCTCTCCATCTCACACGGTCTCCATCCCATCAACGGTCTCTCTCTCTCCATTCACTCTCTATCTCCATCTCACACTCTCTCTCTCCACTCACCTCTCTCGTCTCTCATCTCATCTCTCCTCTCCATCTCACCGCTCTCTCTTTCCCAGTCACCTATCTCTCTCTTCCATCGCACCTCTCCTCTCTCCATCGCACCTCGCTCTCTCTCCATCTAAACCTCTCTCTCTCCAATCTCCACCTCTCTCTCTCTCCCATCTCACCTCTCTCTCTCTCTCATCTCATCTCTCTCTCATCTCACCTCTCTCTCTCTCCATCTCATCTCAGCTCTCTCCATCTCACTTCTCTCTCTCCATCTCACCTCTCTCTTTCCTCTCTCTCTCTCTCCATCTCACCTCTCTCTTTCTCTCCAGCTCACCTCTCTCTTTCACTCCATTTCACCCCTCTCTCTTTCGCTCTCCCTCATCTCACTTCTCTCTCTCTCAATTCAATTCAATTTCAATTTAAGGGCTTTATTGGCATGGGAAACGTATGTTAACATTGCCAAAGCAAGTGAAGTAGATAGTAGGGGGATGTAGCTCAGTTGATAGAGCATGGCGTTTGCAACGCCAGGGTTGTGGGTTCGATTCCCATGGGGGGGCAGTATAAAAAAAAATATGTATTCACTAACTGTAAGTCGCTCTGGATAAGAGCGTCTGCTAAATGACTAAGATGTAAAATGTAAATGTAATAGTAAACAAAAGTGAAATTAACAATACATATTAACAGTAAACATTACACTCAGAAGTTCCAAAAGAATAAAGAAATTTCAAATGTCATATTATGTCTATAAACAGTGTTGTAACAATGTGCAAATAGTTGAAGTACAAATGGGAAAATAAATAAACATAAATATGGGTTGTATTTACAATGGTGTTTGTTCTTCACTGGTTGCCCTTTTCTTGTGGCAACAGGTCACAAATCTTGCAGCTGTGATGGCACAATGTGGTATTTCACCAAATAGATATGGGAGTTTATCAAGATTGGATTTGTTTTCAAATTCGTTGTGGGTCTGTGTAATCTGAGGGAAATATGTGTCTCTAATATGGTCATACATTTGGCAGGAGGTTAGGAAGTGCAGCTCGGTTTCCACCTCATTTTGTGGGCAGTGTGCACATAGCCTGTCTTCTCTTGAGAGCCAGGTCTGCCAATGGCGGCCTTTCTCAATAGCAAGGCTATGCTCACTGAGTCTGTACATAGTCAAAGCTTTCCTTAATTTTGGGTCAGTCACAGTGGTCAGGTATTCTGCCACTGTGTACTCTCTGTTTAGGGCCAAATAGCATTCTAGTTTGCTCTGTTTTTTTGTACATTCTTTCCAATGTGTCAAGTAATTATCTTTTTGTTTTCTCATGATTTGGTTGGGTCTAATCATGTTGCTGTCCTGGGGCTCTGTGGGGTCTGTTTGTGTTTGTGAACAGAGCCCCACGACCAGCTTACTTAGGGTACTCTTCTCCAGGTTCATCTCTCTGTAGGGGAAGGCTTTGTTATGGAAGGTTTGAGAATCACTTCCTTTTAGGTGGTTGTAGAATTTAATTGCTCTTTTCTGGATTTTGATAGTTAGCGGAAATCGTTCTAATTCAGCTCTGCATGCATTATTTGGTGTTTTACGTTGTACAGTGAGGATGTTTTTGCAGAATTCTGCATGCAGAGTCTCAATTTGGTGTTTGTCCATTCTGCCAGATGGTGAAGCGTGATTCATCACTCCAGAGAACGTGTTTGTCCTGCTCCAGAGTCCAATGGCGGCGAGCTTTACACCACTTCAGCCGACACTTGGCATTGCGCATGGTGATCTTAGGCTTGTGTGCGGCTGCTCGGCCATGGAAACCCATTTCATGAAGCTCCTGACAAACAGTTATTGCGCTGACGTTGCTTCCAGAGGCAGTTTGGAACTCTGTAGTGAGTGTTGCAACCGAGGACAGACGATTTTTACACGCTGCTTGCTTCAGCACTCGGCAGTCCCGTTCTGTGAGCTTGCGTGGCCTACCACTTCGAGGCTGAGCCGTTGTTGCTCCTAGACGTTTCCACTTCACAATAACAGCACTTACAGTTGACCAGGGCAGCTCTAGCAGGGCAGACATTTTATGAACCGACTTGTTGGAAAGGTGACATCCTATAAACGGTGCCACGTTGAAAGTCACTGAGCTCTTCAGTAAGGCCATTCTACTGCCAATGTTTGTCTATGGAGATTGCATGGCGGTGTGCTCGATTTTATACACCTGTCAGCAACGGGTTTGGCTGAAATAGATGTGGGGGAGGTGTGGTTAGATATGGGGTGGGTGTGGTTAGATATGGGGGGTTGGTGTGGTTAGATATGGGGGGAGGCTTCGGGTGTGTGTGGTATGATATGGGGGGAAAGTTGTGGTTGGTTAGATATGGGGGGAGGTGTGGTTAGATATGGGGGAGGTGTGGTAAGATATGGGGGAGGTGTGGTTAGATATGGGGGAGTGTGGTTAGATATGGGGGGAGGTGTGTGGTTAGATATGGGGGGAGGTGTGGTTAGATATGGGGGAGGAGGTGTGGTTAGATATAGGGGGAGGAGTGGTTCGATATGGGGGGAGGTGTGGTTAGATATGGGGGAGGTGTGTGGTAAGATATGGGGGGAGGTTATGGTTAGATATGGGGGGAGGTGTGGTACGATATGGGGGAGGTATGGTTAGATATGGGGTGAGGTGGGGATAGATATGGGGGAGGTTGTGGTTAGATATGGGGGAGGTGTGGTACGAGATGGGGGGAGGTATGGTTAGATATGGGGGAGGTGTGGTTAGATATGGGGGGAGGTGTGGTAAGATATGGGGGGAGGTATGGTTAGATATGGGGGAGGTGTGGTTAGATATGGGGGGAGGTTGTGGTTAGATATAGGGGGAGGAGTGGTTAGATATGGGGGGAGGTGTGGTTAGATATGGGGGAGGTGTGGTAAGATATGGGGGGAGTATGGTTAGATATGGGGGGAGGTTGTGGTAAGATATGGGGGGAGGTATGGTTAGATATGGGGGAGGTGTGGGATAGATATGGGGGGAGGTGTGGTTAGATATGGGGGAGGTGTGTGGTAAGATATGGGGGGAGGTATGGTTAGATATGGGGGAGGTGTGGTTAGATATGGGGGAGGTGTGGTCAGATATGGGGGAGGTGTGGTTAGATATGGGGGAGGTGTGGTTAGATATGGGGGAGGTATGGTTAGATATGGGGGAGGTGTGGTTAGATATGGGGGAGGTATGGTTAGATATGGGGGAGGTGTGATAAGTAGTACTTCTGCCTCTCTGTGTCTGGGGGTCAACATTAGGCAGTTGTGACTCCTACACACACTCTCTGAGTGTGTGTGTGTGTGTGTGTGTGTGTGTGTGTGTGTGTGTGTGTGTGTGTGTGTGTGTGTGTGTGTGTGTGTGTGTGTGTGTGTGTGTGTGTGTGTGTGTGTGTGTGTGTGTGTGATATAAGTAAGTAGTTGAAACCATTAAAACTCTGAAACCATTAAACCATTAAACTGTATTAATTCTCTCTCCTGTCAGCCTCCTGATGGACAATAGGATTCACTCTCTTCCTGAGTTCTCTTTTCAGTCTCTGGAGCTGCTGGAAGAACTGTGAGTAGAGACTAGTTCCTCATTCAGACATTCTGCCTGTGTCCCCAATGGAACCGTGTTCTCTTCGTAGTGTACTACTATTGACCAGAGCTCTATGGGCCTTGGTAAAAGATAGTATTATATACAGAAAAGGGTACCATTTGGGACACAACCTCTGACCCACGGACATGTCCGTCTGTTGTAAACCGACTGACCCACTGACATGTCCGTCTGTTGTAAACCGACTGACCCACTGACATGTCCGTCTGTTGTAAACCGACTGACCCACTGACATGTCCGTCTGTTGTAAACCGACTGACCCACTGACATGTCCGTCTGTTGTAAACCGACTGACCCACTGACATGTCCGTCTGTTGTAAACCGACTGACCCACTGACATGTCCGTCTGTTGTAAACCGACTGACCCACTGACATGTCCGTCTGTTGTAAACCGACTGACCCACTGACATGTCCGTCTGTTGTAAAACCGACTGACCCACTGACATGTCCGTCTGTTGTAAACCGACTGACCCACTGACATGTCCGTCTGTTGTAAACCGACTGACCCACTGACATGTCCGTCTGTTGTAAACCGACTGACCCACTGACATGTCCGTCTGTTGTAAACCGACTGACCCACTGACATGTCCGTCTGTTGTAAACCGACTGACCCACTGACATGTCCGTCTGTTGTAAACCGACTGACCCACTGACATGTCCGTGTGTTGTAAACCGACTGACCCACTGACATGTCCGTGTGTTGTAAACCGACTGACCCACTGACATGTCCGTCTGTTGTAAACCGACTGACCCACTGACATGTCCGTCTGTTGTAAACCGACTGACCCACTGACATGTCCGTCTGTTGTAAACCGACTGACCCACTGACATGTCCGTCTGTTGTAAACTGAGAAAAATTATACATTCCCGTTGGATGAAACCCAGTAGCTTAAAATGTGTACTATTGAAATGAAATAGTAAAACGCTGCAAGGAGGGATGGGGCAGGAGGGATGGAGCAGGAGGGATGGAGCAGGAGGGATGGGGCAGGAGGGATGGAGCAGGAGGGATGGGGCAGGAGGGATGGGGCAGGAGGGATGGAGCAGGAGGGATGGGGCAGGAGGGATGGAGCAGGAGGGATGGGGCAGGAGGGTTGGAGCAGGAGGGTTGGAGCAGGAGGGATGGAGCAGGAGGGATGGAGCAGGAGGGATGGAGCAGGAGGGATGGAGCAGGAGGGATGGGGCAGGAGGGATAGGGCAGGAGGGATGGAGCAGGAGGGTTGGAGCAGGAGGGTTGGAGCAGGAGGGTTGGAGCAGGAGGGATGGGGCAGGAGGGATGGAGCAGGAGGGATGGAGCAGGAGGGATTCATTTCTATCTTCTTCTCCACAATTTCGATCTTGTCTCATCGCTGCAACTTCCCAACGGGCTCGGGGGAGGCGAAGGTCAAGTCATGCGTCCTCCGAAACATGACCCGCCAAACCGCGCTTCTAACACCCGCCCGCTTAACCCGGAAGGAGTTCCTAGAGCGCGATGAGCCAAGTAAAGCCCCCCACCCCCTCAGCCAAACCCTCCCCTAACCTAGACAACGCTGGGCCAATTGTGCGCCGCCCTATGGGACTCCCGATCACGGCCGGTTGTGACACAGCCCTATGGGACTCCCGATCACGGCCGGCCCGGGATCAAACCTGGGTCTGTAGTTACACCTGGATGCAGTACCTTATACGAGACCACCTTTCACTCATTAATCTGGGGGTAGCTTAACTCGATCAAAGGGAGAGAGAGATAGAGAGCGATGAGGGAGAGGTAGAGAGGGAGAGAGAGAGAGAGAGAGAGAGAGAGAGAGAGACGAGCATAGAGAGAGAGTATCTATATCAGCTCTCTTTACTCTTTTCCGCTTGAGCCCTCTTCTTTCTCTCTCTCTCTCTCCTCTCGCTCTCTCTCTTCTCTCTCTCTCTCTTCTTTCTTTCTCTTTCTCTCTCTTTCTCCCTCTTCTTTTCTCTCTCTCTCTCTTCTTATCTCTCTGTTTTTTTTAGAGACCTGTCCAACAACCGGATTACTGAGCTCCCCAACAACACCTTTAAGAGCTTAAAGTCCCTCGTCAAACTGTGAGTGACACACACCCTATTCCTTTTGGTCTCTGGTCAACACTACATGAATTATATAACACTATATAGCAAATAGGGTACAATTTAGGACAACTCTGGTCAAAACTAGTGCACTATATAGGGCAGGGTTCCCCAACTGGCAGCTCACTGGTGATTTTATTTTGACCCCCCCCCCCCCCCCCCCCCCCCCCCCACACACCCTTTTTCTGAGCAAAAAAAATATAAATTATTTTTAAAATATTGAAAATAAATACATTTTTGGACATAAAAGACTGTTAAAACACCAGCAATTCAGCTCCAAGTGATTTCAATTTTGGACATTTGTTCCCACACAGTAGAGAGATACATATGATCATATACAAATGCAAGCAAGGTTTGAAATTATTATGTTTTAATCAAATGTTATATCTGTTTGGGATTCTTGCGATCAATTTGCAGTCTACAAATTATGTGTAATTATGTTCCGGCCCCCTGACCATCCACTCAAGAAAAACATCGTCCCGTGGCTGAATCTAGTTGATGATTCCTTATATAGGGAGTAGGGTGCCATTTTCGGATGGCTTTGGTCAAAACTAGTGCATTGCCTTCGGAAAGTTTTCAGACCCCTTGACTTTTTCCACATTTTGTTAGGTTACATCCTTATTCTAAAATGTAGATCCCTCATCAATCTACACACAATACCCCATAATGACAAAGCAAAAATGTATATATATTTTTTAACTGAAATAACACATTTACATAAGTATTCAGACCCTTTACTCTCTGGAGCAGATTTTCATAAAGGATCTCGTTGTATTTTGCTCTGTTAATCTATGCCTTGATCCTGACTAGTCTCCCAGTCCCTGCCGCTGAAAAAAATCCCCGCAGCATGATGCTGCCACCACCATGCTTCACCATAGGGATGGTGCCGGGTTTCCTCCAGACGTGACGCTTGGCATTCAGGCCAAAGAGTTCAATCTTGGTTTCATCAGACCAGAGAATCTTGTTTCTCATGGTCTGAGAGTCCTTTAGGTGCCTTTTGGCAAACTCCAAGCGGGCTGTCATGTGCCTTTTACTGAGGAGTGGCTTCCGTCTGGCCACTCTACCATAAAGGCCTGATTAGTGGAGTGCTGCGGAGATGGTTGTCCTTCTGGAAGGTTCTCCCATCTCCACAGATGAACTCTGGAGCTCTGTCAGTGACCATCGGGTTCTTGGTCACCTCCCTGACCAAGGCCCTTCTCCCCTGATTGCTCAGTTTGGCCGGGTGGCCAGCTCTAGGAAGAGTCTTGGTGGTTCCAAACTTCTTCCATTTAAGAATGACGGAGGGCCACTGTGTTCTTGGGGACCTTCAATGCTTAAGACATTTTTTTGGTAACCTTCCCCAGATCTGTGCCTCGACACAATCCTGTCTCGGAGCTCTACGGACAATTCCTTCGACCTCATGGCTTGGTTTTTGCTCACAACTTCCTCCATTTCGAGTCTCATAGCAAAGGGTCTGAATACTTATGCAAATAAGGTATCTGTTTTTTTGTTTTAATACATTTGCAAAACATTCTAAAAAGCTGTTTTCGCTTCGTCATTATGGGGTATTGTGTGTAGATTGATGAGGATGGTTTTTTATTTATTCCTTTTTAGAATAACTAAATGTGGAAAAAGTCAAGGGGTCTGAATAGTTTCCGAAGGCACTGTATACAGTGCATTTGGAAAGTATTCAGACCCCTTGACTTTTCCAAATGCACGTCTGGAGGAAACCTGGCACCATCCCTACGGTGAAGCATGGTGGTGGCAGCAAGATAACTAATGTAAAGCATACTGTGTCCATAATAAGTATACAGGTTATAGGTTGAGAGCTTTTGTGAAAGAGCACAGTTTAAAAAAATATGGCATATAGAAGCAAACCGGATGGACATCATGAAAATGATCGGAGGAAGTTCAGGAGTAAAAACAAACAAAATATAATTATTGTAGAATTTGACTGTGTCCATAAAATGTAGATAGTATGTATGGGCTGGAAGTAGAGGCCTAAGCGTTGTTGTTCACTAGTTTACTCCAATTGGGGAAAGGGTGGTGGGGTTGAAAAGTAATAAAGGGAAATATAATTTAAAAAAGGATATGTGTGTGTGTATGTATGTATGTATGTATGTATGTATGTATATATATATTTGCGAGAGAAAAAAACATATGGGGGATTGGAAGTGATGCAGACAATTACGTTGATGGAAGTTACAATCTATCTGAAATATTAAAGCTGATCTACCCCCTAAAAAAAAGGGGGGAAAAAAGTGTAGAAACATCTCAAGGATGATCATTGGAAACAGGATGCACCTAAGCTCAATTTCGAGTCTCATAGCAAAGGGTCTGAATACTTATGTAAATAAGGTATTTCCGTTCTTTATTTTCAAAAATGTCTAAAAACCTGTTTTCGCTTCGTCATTATGGGGTATTGTGTGTAGATTGCTGAGATGTGTTTATATTTTTAATCCATTTTAGAATAAGGCTGTAACGTAACAAAATATGGAAAAAGTAAAGGGGTCTGAATACTTTCCCGAAGGCACTGTATAGGGAATAGGGTGCCATTTTGGACGGCTCTGGTCAAAACTAGTGCACTATATAGGGAATATGGTTCCATTTGGGATGCAGGCACACAATACAGGACTAAGGTCGGCTTCGCTACTCAATTTATGTCTGCTTTTCTTTCAAACCATACACTCATTAGTACACTCCTAGTACACTCCTGGTTCTAGATAAAACATTTTTGGTTCCAGGTAGAACCCTCTGTGGAAAGGGTTCTACATTGAACTCAAAATAGTTCCACCTGGAACCAAAAGGGTTCTACCAGAAACCAAAAAGGGTTCTTCAAAGGGTTCTCCTATGGGGACAACCGAATAATCATTTTAGGTTCTAGATTGTCCTGTCTATTGTCCCTGAGAACTGATAAAAAATCATTGTGTTAGGCGATTTTAATATTCATGTTGACAAAGAGACTGACTCCAAGGCCAATTGAATGTATGAATCTTTTGAGCTCTATGGACTTTATCCAACATGTTACTAGGGCCCACCCATAACCACAGCCATACTCTGGACCTGGTTATTACCAAGGGGCTTTCTATTGACATATCCTCTATTGTTGATGTTGCTTTATGTGATCACCACTGTTTATTTCTTATTACCTTGTTGCCCATAGCACAGGGTAATACTGAACGCAGTATTAAGAAACGCCGTCTTACCTCTGAAGTTGCTACAGATTTTATTGAGTGTATCAACAATACTCCACCACCTATTCTGCCTTCCTCTTGTGATGATTTAGTTGATCGCTTGAATAGCAAATTAAAGGGCAACCATTGATGGCATAGCTCCAGTAGAGTTGAAAAAGGCCTCATCCAAGTGAGGAAACTAATCAATAAAGAGAAATTGCGGAAAGGCAGAGCGGAAGTGGACAAAGTCAAAGTTGCAGGTCCATTATGATATTCTGAGAGAGCAACTTGGCATATATAACAAGGCAATTAGAAATGCCGGACGGGCTCATTTTTCTAACTTTGATCACTAATAATCAGAATAATTTGGGTGCTCTTCTCGACCATTGATGGCCTGATAAATCCTAACCCACACAAACCTATGTGAACTCTCCTCTACATCTAAATGTGATGAGTTTTGAGGCATATTTCAGAGATAAGATAACCAACATTAGGCTGGGTATCACTCAAACAAGACCTGATGAGAAGTTTGATGATATGTGCCCCTAGCCTACCACACAAAGGCACTATTGATTTATTTTCCCTGGTTGACACAGACATGCTCAGGAAAGGGATATCACATTTTTATCATTTAGCAGACGCTCTTATCCAGAGCGACTTACAGTTAGTGCATACATTATTTTACATTTTTTCATACTGGCCCCCCGTGGGAATCGAACCCACAATCCTGGCGTTGCAAACGCCATGCTCTACCAACTGAGCTACATCCCTGCCGGCCATTCCCTCCCCTACCCCTGGACGACGCTGAGCCAATTGTGCGCCGCCCCATGGGTCTCCCGGTCGCGGCCGGCTACGACAGAGCCTGGATTCGAACCAGGATCTCTAGTGGCACAGCTAGCACTGCGACGTAGTGCCTTAGACCACTGCGCCACTCGGGAGACTTATCCCAACTGAAGCCTTCTACCTACCTTCTCACTCCTCTAACAACCACCTTCTTCAAAACAGTTTTTAATTGCATATCTGACGAAGTGCAAGCTATTGTTAATCACTCCCTGTTCACAGGCACTTTCCCCACTGCACTAAAAACTGCTATGGTGAAACCCCTGCTGAAGAAAAGCAATCTAGATTCTTCAGCTCTTTGCAATTTTCGGCCAATCTCCAACCTTCCATTCTTATGTAAAATTCTGGAGAAATTGGTTTTCAAACAGCTAAATTATTTAGTTAAAGAGGTAAATGATCTTAGAGCCAAACACAGATGCCAAACAGCTCTCTGTCCTTGTACTCTTGGATTTAAGTGCTGCATTAGACACTGTTGACCATGATGTCCTTCTGGACAGACTGGAGAGGTGGGTTAGCCTCTGTTGACCATGATGTCCTTCTGGACAGACTGGAGAGGTGGTTGGCCTCTGTTGACCATGATGTCCTTCTGGACAGACTGGAGAGGTGGGTTGGCCTCTGTTGACCATGATGTCCTTCTGGACAGACTGGAGAGGTGGGTTGGCCTCTGTTGACCATGATGTCCTTCTGGACAGACTGGAGAGGTGGGTTAGCCTCTGTTGACCATGATGTCCTTCTGGACAGACTGGAGAGGTGGGTTGGCCTCTGTTGACCATGATGTCCTTCTGGACAGACTGGAGAGGTGGGTTAGCCTCTGTTGACCATGATGTCCTTCTGGACAGACTGGAGAGGTGGTTGGCCTCTGTTGACCATGATGTCCTTCTGGACAGACTGGAGAGGTGGGTTGGCCTCTGTTGACCATGATGTCCTTCTGGACAGACTGGAGAGGTGGGTTGGCCTCTCCGGTCCAGTTTTAAATTGGTATAGGACCTATTTAACCGGCCAGGAGTTTTTTGTCAGCCTTGGTGAACATAACTCAGAAAATGCATATCACGTGGCGTTCCACAAGGTTCGATTTTGGTTCCAGTTCTGTTCAGTTTATATATGTATGACCCCTTGGCAGCGTTTCCAGAAAGCACAGCGTTGATTTTTACTGCTACGCAGACGATACACAACTTTACATTTCTTTGTCACCAGAGGATTTTAGCTCAATGGGTAAATTATTAGACTGTTTTAGTGATTTAAATTCTTGGATGGCTCACAACTTCCTCCAGCTAAATCAAGACAAGACCGAGGTACTTATTGCTGGAGCCAAAGCACAGAGAGAGAATCTAGCACATTTACAGTTTTTTTTTTTTTCAATTGCTTAAGCACAATTTTGAAAACAGGGCCTGGTTTTTCAAACCCCTTCACACAATTAGCACAACCCTACACCAAAGTAGCACAACACCTCAGATCATTTGCAAAATGGAACACTTTTGTCAAAACTATACAATGTCTTATAAAAACCTTATTCTGTTGTCATAACATAAACCCAGCCATCATATGGTCTGATTCTGTTTCAATCAGTTAAACACTCCTGTGCTCAACCTAAAACACTTTTAGCATTTACACAGAGAAAGTGTCAAAATAAATTCACCATCATCACACGACACCATTCGTGCAGACTAATGAAAACATTTAATTTATTTTCATGTACTCAAGTCAGTCAATACTGAACATTTCAACAAAACATTCATAACAAAACATTTTCCAGTTTTCATACAGTATTACTGAACGTACCATTGTACTGTAAGCTTACAGTAATTCTGTAACATAAATTACATATCCAGTTCAGTACCGAATAAAAAAGAAAAATAACCTAAACATCTCTCCGCCTAGCTGGATCTGGCCACAGGGCCTCGTCAACATCACAGGCTATATTTTCATTTGCAAGGCAACGTGGGAAGAATCTTTTGGAGTGACGAATCCACCCTTGTATGGATGCTGCTTCAATTTGATCACATGCTTCCACCATAGATTGAATGAGGGCCATCTGGACATAGATGGCCCTCATTGGAGATCATAAACCTTCCACCGCCATGCTGAGAAGAACTCCTCGATGGGGTTTAGGAAGTGGGGAGTGTGGTGGAAGGTATTGAACTGTAAATTGTGGGTTGTGATGAAACCAGTTTTGGACCAGAGCAGAACGATGGAAAGCTACATTGTCCCAGACGACAACGTATTGCATCTGGTCCCTTTGGTTTGCTGCTTGTGATAATATTGTGTAATCTGTCTAAAAATTTAAGAATGAGGTCAGTGTTGTAAGGACCCAAGTTGGCATGGCGGTGGAGGACCCCCATTCTGTGTAATGGCAGCACAAAGGGTAATGTTACCCCCACGTTGCCCTGGTACATTGACAATAGCCCTGTGGACAATGATGTTTCTTCCCCTTCTTCTCACTGTTGTCAGGTTAAATCCAGCCTCATCAATGTATGTAAACTCATGCGGGACTTCCTCCGCATCCATTTGCAAAACTCTCTGAAATACAGCAAAATATCACGTTGTGTAGATCAATGTACTGTAGGTCTGCTATACAGTACACAATACTACAGTCGGTGAACAAAACGTACCACCACATATTCACGCCGCAGGCCTTTCACCCTGTCAAAATTTATTTCAAATGGCACTTTATACAATTGTTTCATCAGAACTTGATGTTTTTTAAGGATACGGCCTATTGTTGACAGAGAGACCTGTTGGACATTATTGAAAATTCGGTGATCATTGACAATATGGGCTTGAATTTCTCTAAGTCTGATTGCATTATTGGCCAAAACAAGGTTTATGATCTCTCTCTCTCTTGCTCCTGTGTGAATATGGGGCCCCTCCCTCCTTGGTGTTCTCGACGTTCAATCCTATGTTGGCCAAACAAAATACATGTCGTTTACTGTAAAATGATACAGGAATAGATACCAAAACTGTTGATATAGTACATGCAGTAAGCTATGGATTTTCTGTTGACAGAAGATACGTTTCTCACCTGTGCTCTTGATGAAATGTCCGAACTATTGATGCCACCGTGTACCTGCTTAGGTTAGACTGTACTCTCAGTCCAGCCTCCCTCAGTGTTAGTCCGTGGTTTATTACATGGTCCACAATTGTAGCACGAATTTCGTTACACAGATTTGGTTGTCTTCTTCTTTGTGCATGTCCTACCCATCCTCCAGGTCTTCCTCTTCCTCTTCCTCTTCCTCTCCCTCTTCCTCTTCCTCTGACACCGTCCATTTTTTTTTGAAGACAGGTGAATTTACCTGTTGCCTTTTTATAGTGCTTAAACCTGATTGGTGTGTCTACAATTAAGCGCCAGTGTGTGTGCACACCTGGTGGCTGTGTTTAACCAATTGGTTCATGGGTGTGTTCATTTGAAAGCCTTTGCTTTGAAATTGCAAGGAAATGACATCATGATACATTTCTGTGTCAGATGCTTACAAGTGTGTTTAGTGTTTTGCAAATCACTGTGTGTAATATTTTGCAAAAAGTGTGAAGCTGACAATGTGCTTACAGTTGTGCAAATCTAGGCCGGTGTTTTGCTCCTTGAGTGTAAGGTTTTGCTAATTGTGGGAAAGTTTTAATTTGAGTGTGTAAGCAATTGAAAAAATTCACAGGCAATAAAGATAAAACACCTAGGTGTTATTTTAGATTCTGAACTCAATTTAGAATCACACATTAGGAATGTGTCCAAAATAGCTTTTTACCACCTGACGAACATTGCCAAGGTGCGTCCGTTTCTCTCTCAGGCTGATACAGAGAGACTCATCCATGCTTTTATTACAAGCAGGCTTGACTACTGTAATGCTCTCCTGTCTGGTCTACCCAAGAAAGTGTCATGTGAATTTCTATCTCTAATTCAACCTAAGCTTGAATCATTACCAGAGGTTGTAAGGCTCTGGTTTTAATCATCAATGATTCAAGGTCCACAACCCACAAGTATTTATCTGTATATTTATTCATGGAGAGCTCTGGCGCCAAAGACACAAATATACGATTTTATACCTCCTGAACTTGACTCCTCCCACCTTTAGGTGACTTTTCTAAACAGTTTCCACCTTCCCCTTCACCCTTGAATGTTTAGTACCGCCCCCTCTGTTAGTGGGTTGACACTACATGATAATTCTAACATTTATACTGTATTTGGGGTGAAATCCTTTAGTCATTATTCTTAAAATCCAAATTAATCTAACAGAAAGCCATTGGTCAACTGCCAAACACCCAGAATGCTGCAGCACGGGTACTGACCAAGACCAGACGGAGAGCACACATTACACCGGTTTTAAGGTCTCTGTACCGGCTGCCTGTGAGTTTTAGAATTCATTTAAAGATTCTTCTATTGGTTTTTAAATCAATCCACGATTGTGCCACCCCAATACATGTCAGATATGCTTTTGAGTTATGTACCCAATAGGTCCATCAGGTCCTCTGGCCTTTTAACTATCCAAAGCCTAGGACCAGGAAGCATGGAGAGGCAGCCTTTAGTTACTATGCCTCCCAGCCTCTGGAATAGCCTGCCAGAGAACCTGAGGGCGGG